>MJUU01011003.1:58306-69594 GCA_002080025.1 Modiolus philippinarum
GATATTATGTCGATACCCGCAATACTTCAATTTTCTGTAATTTAACCTAAAAAATATAACAAAGGGCAGATTTTATTCATTCTACATAATGTCGAAACATGCAATACTTCAATTTCCTGTAATTTAACCTAAAATATATAAGAAAAGGCAGATTTTATTTATTCGATATTATGTTGATACCCGCAATACTTCCACTTTCTGTAATTTAACATTAAATATATAAGAAAAGGCAGATTTTATTCATTCGATATTATGTCGATACCCGCAATACTTCAATTTTCTGTAATTTAACCTAAAATATGTAACAAAAGGCAGATTTTATTCATTCTATATTATGTCGATACCCGCAATACTTCAATTTCCTGTAATTTAACCTAAAATATATAAGAAAAGGCAGATTTTATTCATTCGATATTATGTCGATACCCGCAATACTTCAACTTTCTGTAATTTAACCTAAAATATATACAAAAAGAAGATTTTATTCATTCGATATTATGTCGATACCCGCAATACTTCAATTTTTTGTAATTCAACCTAAAATATATAAGAAAAGGCAGATTTTATTCATTCGCAATTATGTCCATACCTGCAATACTTCAATTTTCTGTGATACCCGCAATACTTCAACTTTCTGTAATTTAACCTCAAATGTATAAGAAAAGGCAGATTTTATTCATTCGATATTATGTCGATACCAGCAATACTTCAACTTTCTGTCATTTAACCTAAAATATATACAAAAGGCATATTTTATTCATTCCATATTATGACGATACACGCAATACCTCAATTTTCTGTAATTTAACCTAAAATATATAAGAAAAGGCAGATTTTGTTCATTCGATATTTTGTAGATACCCGCAATACTTCAACTTTCCTTAATTTAACCTAAAATATATAACAAAAAGCAGATTCTATTCATTCGAAATTATGTCGATACCCGCAATACTTCAATTTTCTGTAATTTAACCTAAAATATATAACAAAAGGCAGATTTTATTCAT
This sequence comes from Modiolus philippinarum, assembly GCA_002080025.1. Taxonomy (NCBI): domain Eukaryota; kingdom Metazoa; phylum Mollusca; class Bivalvia; order Mytilida; family Modiolidae; genus Modiolus; species Modiolus philippinarum. The sequence continues at coordinate 59,314 of MJUU01011003.1, forward strand.
TCTATATTATGTCGATACCCGCAATACTTCAATTTCCTGTAATTTAACCTAAAATATATAAGAAAAGGCAGATTTTATTCATTCGATATTATGTCGATACCCGCAATACTTCAACTTTCTGTAATTTAACCTAAAATATATACAAAAGGCAGATTTTATTCATTCGATATTATGTCGATACCCGCAATACTTCAATTTTTTGTAATTTAACTTAAAATATATAAGAAAAGGCAGATTTTATTCATTCGCTATTATGTCGATACCCGCAGTACTTCAATTTTCTGTGATACCCGCAATACTTCAACTTTCTGTAATTTAACCTAAAATGTATAAGAAAAGGCAGATTTTATTCATTCAATATTATGTCGATACCAGCCATTCTTCAATTTTCTGTCATTTAACCTAAAATATATACAAAAGGCAGATTTCATTCATTCCATATTATGACGATACACGCAATACCTCAATTTTCTGTAATTTAACCTAAAATATATAAGAAAAGGCAGATTTTATTCATTCGATATTTTGTAGATACCCGCAATACTTCAAGTTTCCTTAATTTAACCGAAAATATATAACAAAAAGCAGATTCTATTCATTCGAAATTATGTCGATACCCGCAATATTTCAATTTTCTGTAATTTAACCTAGAATAACAAAAGGCAGATTTTATTCATTCGATATTATGTCGATACCCGCAATACTTCAACTTTCTGTAATTTAACCTAAAATATATAAGAAAAGGCAGATTTTCTTCATTTTTTATAATATCGATGCCACAACCCGTACGAAATTTTGAGCAGGAATCCAACCGGCTGAGACACGGCTTAGAACTGGAATCCGTGTGGATTTTTCATTTTTTCTATAAATTCCAGGTGGACTAGAGCAGGACACGGGTCTTAGGAACCAAATCCGTGTCTCATTTCCCTGAAAGATAGCAGGAATCCGTGCAGATTTGGAAACCCGTGTCACAAGTGACACGGATTTTTGGTCTTTATCATTGTAACAAACATGGAATGTTGGACTTAGAAACTCTTACCCTCAACAGACACGGATTCAAGGACTTAGAAAATTTCTCATCTTAATATTGACTAACTTAGAATTTTTTTTTTATATTAAAAGATTTTTTTTTATTAAACATACTAACAATGTATAGAAATATTGGCTTTGAAATTCAGATTTTGACTACCCATGCATGACCATAATGCACACTCTGTACCAAGCAGGCTAAGTATAGATGGCTTCAAAAATTCAGATTTTAAATTATAACCTAAATGACCCTTTTTCATCAACTTGAAATTAAAAAAATATATATATTATCTTTAAAAATAAAAACATTTTAATATTATCTCTCTTTATATATGTGCATCTGTATCCCATTCATTTAATGATGAAGGACAGCTTTTTACAGCTTATATTATTCAATAGTAAGGTAATTAAGGAATTTATATCTAATCTCAAAACACATGATTAAATTTTGTAAAATTTCTTCAAATTACACTTCACTTAAATTTACCTTTCAATACACCTTACAGTATAATTATAATTGTTAACTGTCCCAGTATAAGGTTAATGGAGATCTAATATTTATAATACATGTTGTTTACATAATGGTCAGGAAATGAAATGATCCTTATCTGAACAGCTGTGGATGTTAGGTCAAATCTGTGTAATATGTACATAATGGTGTATGAATATACCAGTACAGTTAACAACTAATTTTTAATTCAGCTTAAATACTTGTTTGATTTATTTTATATAGTTTTAATGTTTTTATCTTTGTATTTGTCTAAATGAAAAAATAGAAATGTTAATGGTGATTTAATTAAGAAATTTAAAAGGGACTATATTCTATACATTCGAAAAAAGGCGGTATTTTTTCTGACAAACTTATCAGTTGGCTGTACATGTGTATTATGGTGGCTGTTAAAGACCTCATCAGATAAGTATATTTTTCTTGTTATGAAAATACAATATTCTAATTATAGGTTTTAATGATTTTTTAAGATATCTTTAATTTTTAAATCAGGAACATATATTATATGACTCAGTTTCAACTGGTATAATGATAAAGCAAATTTGAACAATGACTTATAATGTCCTTGCTTTGAATGGTTATTAAAAGGGATTGATTCTTTGTGGTAAATTTTGTTTATTTCAGAACTTAGGATTTATCAACTCTGTAACCTACAGGAAGCTAAGGAACCCAAACTTCTTTGTGGATATGCTGAAGATGAAAAATTGGCCTACAGATCATATAGCAGTTTAAATGTGCAAAATAAAATCCAAAAAGTTTCACATTGAGGAATATATTCTATATATGGAATCTGCAATTCTGAAGATAGATTGGATGGATTATACACACATTTTTGTATAGTATTATGCATGTTTAATTATACCTTTTTTTAATATTTACAAAGTTATATGAGCAGTAGATGCATGATAAAAGATTTTAAAGCCTGGTTATGCATGTCATAAACAGTGCCAACAGCAGGCATAGCTACCATCAAACAGATAAGAAAGCACATCCTTGAAAAAAGGGGTCATGGTCACACACTGATCATGAGAATACATGCCATTGACAGGTGCATATTGGGACACGGGTTTAGACACGGGTTCTGACACGGGTTTAGACACGGATTTTGACACGGGTTAAGACACGGATTCCGACACGGATTCTGACACGGGTTTGGACACGGATTTAGAAGACACGGCTTTACAAAATCCATACGGGTTAATTTGCATATTTCGGCCAAAAACCCGTCTCTTACCCGTATGGATTTTGAATTTCCGCACGGGTTTTCAACATTACCAGGATACAGAATTTATTTTGTCAGACACGGAATTTAGTTATAAGATTCCGTGTGTAAACCGTGTCTTAGCCGGTTGGTTTATTTCGTACGGGAATACTCCAAGTTTCTGTAATTTAACCTAAAATATATAAGAAAAGGCAGATTTTCTATATTATATCGATACCTGCAATATTTCAACTTAATGTAATTTAACCTAAAATATATAACAACAGGCAGATTTTCTTCTTTCGATATTATATCGATGCATGCAGTACTTCAACTTGCTGTAATTTAACCGAAAATATATAAGAAAAGACAGATTTTCTTCATTCAATATCATATCAATGCCCGCAATACTCCACCTTTCTGCAATTTAACCTAAAATATATAAGAAAAGGCAGATTTTCTTCACTTGATATTATATCGATGGCCGTGATACTCCAACTAGCTGTAATTTAACCTAAAATATTTAAGAAAAGGCAGATTTTATTCATTCGATATTATGTCGATACCTGCAATACCTCAACTTTCTGTAATTTAACCTAAAATATATAAGAAAAGGCAGATTTTCTATATTATATCGATACCTGCAATATTTCAACTTAATGTAATTTAGCCTAAAATATATAACAAAAGGCAGATTTTCTTCTTTCTATTTTATATCGATGCATGCAGTACTTCAACTTGCTGTAATTTAACCGAAAATATATAAGAAAAGGCAGATTTTCTTCATTCAATATTATATCAATGCCCGCAATACTCCACCTTTCTGCAATTTAACCTAAAATATATAAGAAAAGGCAGATTTTCTTCACTTGATATGATATCGATGGCCGTGATACTCCAACTTTCTGTAATTTAACCTAAAATATTTAAGAAAAGGCAGATCTTCTATATTCGATATTATATTGATGAACGCAATACTTCAACTTGCTGTGATTTAACCTAACATATATAAAAAAAAGGTAGATTTTCTTCATTCGATATTATATCGATGGCCGCAATACTTCAACTTGCTGCAATTTAACCTTAAATATGTGAGAAAAGGCAGATTTTTTTCCTTCGATATTACATCGATGAAAGCAATACTTCAACTTTCTGTGATTTAACCTAAAATATATAAGAAAAGGCAGATTTTCTTCATTCGATATTATATCAATGCCCGCAATACTTGAACTTGCTGTAATTTAACATGAAAAAAATAAGAAAAGGCAGATTTTCTTCATTCGATATTATATCGGTGCCCACAATACTTCAACTTCCTGCAATTTAACCTAAAATATATAAGAAAAGGAAGATTTTATTAATTCGATATTATATCAATGCCTGCAATACTTCATTCAACTTGCTGCAATTTAACCTAAAATATGTAAAAAAAGGCAGATTTATTTCATGAATAGTACATAAGCCCAAAACATGTGATACTCTATATGTTAATATTTTTTAAAGTTGTAAAGTTGAAGTTGTAAAAATCTATATATTCTTTCAAAAAATAGAATTAAGGGGACGACTAGTTGATTTTCAGGGGTGGGGATTAAGTGATTTTCTAAAAATAGATAATTTAATCTTTGTCCCAGCTGGGACTTATATATTAGTCCCAGGTCCCAGAGAAAAAGAATTAAATAATTTAATCCTACTTGTCGTGGAAATAAATAATCGTTCGAAATTTTCATGAAAATAAATAATTTTTCTAGGCAAAGAAAACGGGCAAATTATTTAAATGTGGACTTTTGAATGAAAGTAGTAAACGCACGTTACACGATACACGCAATGAACGGAGAACGTTACACGATACACACGATGAGGGCTTGTTGAACGTTTCCATAGCTGTAAAAGTAGTCAGGGCTCTATGACAGGTCAGAGCAGTCAGGATTCTATGACAGGTCAGAGCAGTCAGGGCTCTACGACCAGAACAGGTCAAAGCAGTCAGGATTCTATGATCATGACCAGAACAGGTCAGAGCAGTCAGGGCTCTAGAACAGTTCTAAAGTTAACTTACAGTAGCTTTTATGACTGCTCTATGACTGGTCCAAGTTAACTTGAAAACGGTCCTAAGTTAACTTAGAAGAGCTTTTATGACTGGTTGAAGTTAACTTGGCGAGAGGTTATGTCTGCACCCTACTGTACCTAGGTACCCTATGTAGGAGGCAACCATCAAATTTCGAATGTCAATTCGAGCTATGAGAACTTTCAATACTGGTGGTAATGCTGAATTCCGATATTTTGAACTTTATATTTTCACGGTTAAATACAGAATCGTATTCTGTCATATCGGAACCTCTAAATTGGTTCATAATCATCATAGATATAAATGGAATTTGTGCGGTCTCTGAAAACCCGTTCTCTTCGAATGTTCTCTGGCTTTGAATCGTAAGGTATCGGGCAATATTGCACATTATCGTGTTATAAACTGTCCATTTCAAATTATGAACAACGCTTGCTAACTTCTGCAATTATCCTACAAGAATGATGGTGGACTCATCTGTGCAAAACAGATGAATATATGAGCTTCTTAGCACTTGAGGATACGCCTTGGTTAGTTATAAAACGTTGCACGTGTTCAGTGAGTGCTTTAAACACGATGTGTAAGTATTTAGGTCGTCTGGCAAAGGTTTTCGTTTTTTGAACGTCAAGTATTAGTTACAGATAAGTTAAAGACAAATTGTGACGCCCAAGCAAGGACCTCAACTATTTTTCTTGTGGGTCTCTGGTGAAGGAAAGAGTAATAAAATTCTTTGGAGGTTCAAATAATTATTATTATGTAAAATCAGCAAAACATATGAAACAGCATATGAAACAGTTATAAATGATCACAAGTTAACATGTTAAAATCAATTGCTGCAATGTAAATTCACTCGGTGCGATAATAATTTACTCGGTGCAACAATAATCTACTCGGTGCAACAAATATCTACTCGGTGCACAGAATTATTTACTCGGTGCATAGACTATTTATACTGCAAATCTAAGGGAATCAGCATAAAGACATTAAACTTATAAAAATAGTAAAGCAAAATTAATTTAAATAGTTTATGACACCAAGTAATTTCACTTGGTGCAACACCAGTAATTCACTTGGTGCAATCCCAAAAATGCACCGAGCATCAAAGTTACTCGGTGACTAGCAAATGACGGAGATGGTCAAATTCTCCTTTAAAGGATTAATGGAACGGTCTTTACCAATCGTTGATCAAAGCTCAGTTGACTTTGAGCCATTATTAAGGTTAGAAACTCCAAACACTCAGTTAGTTTTCAAGAGACTGCTAACTGTCAAAGATCAAAGGAAAGAATGACAGTTCGGTGCACCTACGCGTTTATATACACGTACATTCCATTGTCATGACGTAGTACACAATAGCGGTACAACTACACAACTACACATCACACAATATGGCGCTAAATTTGACAGTCGCCAATGAACAGAACGATAAAAGTATAAATGCACCGACTTACAGGGAAGACACTTCAGTAAAATAACATAGTTTATTACCTCATATGGTAAGTCAATTGCACCTTCTGTAAAAACACCGAGCGAAGAAAAATATAGCGAATATCTGCATGTAAACACGATAGCGAGCTAGCGAAAGTTAAAAGTTGGACGACATACCAACTTCCCCGAACGTAACACTACCCCCTCCCTATGAAAAAACTGATTTGTCCTCAAATCAAAAAAAAATGCAACAAGACATGCAGATAGTCAGATATAGTAACAAGACCACACTATAATCTATATAATGTTTCCTTGAAACATTGAACCTCTCTTTTTATATAAAAACAACTTTTCAATCATACAGTCATTTACCAAAACACATTCATAATACAAAAAAATTCAGCTGTGATCTGATGCATTGAATAGGTATAATATATTCTACAACAAACTACATACTAAACATAAGTTCATTTCAACGTCCACATTACTTCAACAAAGCAGTCTTTTCTCTGCAAACCATGAATATCACTTTTTACGGAATGTCAATATCAATCAAAGTGTCAATAATATACATTTTTTTTTCTTTTGTGGCGTTTCTTTTTTTAGTCTGTAATTAAATTACATTTATATTTATATTTTATCCAACAAGATATCAATGCACCAGATGACAACTCAAAAATGGAAGGGAGAAAGAAAAAAAATCATCTCGGTTACCCAACAGCATTCACACAGAATCGACAGTGGCGAGCCCTAGACTGGAAGATTAGACGATTACATAGACAACTCAGAATGGAAATCAGCAAGAATCAATCATAACTCATTCAACTGCATCACGTAACTGATTGATTGCATCAGCATTATATTTTCTCCAACTAGTTTACAACAGGATAAGAAAATATGCAGTCTTATCAAGTTATGTTAATTTCAACTTACTTCAGACTATCCAAATGTGGAACCATAAAAACTAATGTTCATTCGGAGCAATTGAGAGTAAAAAGTTCTGCGAACACCAACAATAGCAAGATATTTAGACATATAAATCCTAATTGCTCGGAACGCACAAGGGTTGGCATAGAACCAGCATTACAATATAGGAATAGATCTGAAAAATACACATATATATATGAATACCACCCAGCCCAAGGGATCACGGGGAAACTAATTTACAATCTCAGTGGAAGTGGGGACAACAACCAGTGAACATTGTAAATAGATACAATAAAATATTACATAATTATATACGACCATACAGAATGTTAGTAATTCTCTTCTCTATAAGGTGATGTAGCCGGTGCAATACATAAAATTTACATTCCTTCTGCAATTTTCTAAGTGCAGTAATACTTCCGGGAAAGTCAGATATGTCATCTTCACAGCCTCCACGGAGAAAGTTCAGGATATAAATAAAATGACGGAGGTCTCTATCGATAAAATAAGTATAGATGCTGTCAACATTATATGGAGACATGACAGAGTTAGGTCCAACCATATGTGAAAGAATACAATCTGGATCATTCTGGAGTGATACGGCACTGGTTTCAAATTTAGAACCTCCAACGTTTAGTATGATTCTTTTCTTCTGACACTCTGCCATCTGTCGGAGCTGAAGTATAAATTTAGGAGTCGGATTATACATGGTTTTGGGTTTCTCAGACAATGTTTGAATCGGCGAGTATTCTTCTGGAGCATGAATGGATATTTCTTCGTGGCAAGAATGTGCTGGAGTAGAAGGTGAGAAAGTAGCCTCGACTGACGGAGTAATCGGTTTAACAGGTGTTGACTTTATTGTAGGAGAAGGATTCGTAGTAACAGATGCTGATCTTCCAGGAGACGCTGATGGACCTTCCTTCTCATCTAAACATAGAGTGTTATTATTACTATCGGATGTTACTTTTGGAGAAGCTTTCTTTTCTGTAAAAAGAGGTGAAAACGGTACTGGAGGCGGTGTCAATGTTGGTGCATACACTGGTGCAGAAGGCGGAGCGATCATAGAAGCTGGTTTGATAATAATTTTTCTACTGGCAGGAATAGGCGTTGATGTTGAAGTTGAAGTTGATTCAGATGAAGACGTAGTAACGGAAGAAACTGAAACTGAAGACTGAGAAGAAGTGGAGATGAACTGCATGACGTAGATGGTTTTACTGAATACAGAGCCTTTTTTGGTGATTTAGAGGGTGGATCCAACGATAACTTTCTTTTAACAAATTTGTTTTCTTTTCCAGACTTAACTTTTTTTGTTTTAATGTTTTCCTTTTTACTTCCCTGGTTACTGATTTTTAGTGGTTCAGATTTAGGCTTTGGATTAATAGTAATTATTTGTGGCCTACTCTCTTTTTTAAATTTCCAGTATTTGTCTTTCTCCGCTTCTCCAAATTTAAAATTTTCCCTACTGACGAATTCCAAATTTTTACCCCCCTCTTCACCAAGTCTGCAATTTTTGTGTTTTGAGTCCCTGCGTAAAAAGATTCTTCTGCATTCCGGGCACAAATATCCAAAATTAGAATGTTGTTCATCCATGTGACGTTCTACTTTGAAAGGTCGATCAAAATCTTGATTGTTGCACATACCACATCTATATAGAGTTATCTGCATAAGAAAAGTTTCACCATATAAGGTACTGCTTTATAAAGTATTTTACATACNTAAATTACCCTGTGCAATCTCAATATTATAAATACTGCTTATTTAGTTTAGATTTTGATTTTAATAAACAAGATATTAAATGTGCTGTTTGTTTCCTGCATATAATTTTAATCTATCATGATGAACTATCTTATGTTTAGTTCTGGGACCTTTCCTAATACGGTAAATCACAGAATTAATTCGTGACAAAACTTCAAAAGGACCTTGCCAAGGCCTTTGTAATTTAGGGTTAAGTCCCTTATTCCGCACCGGGTTGTACAACCAAACAAGATCCCCTGCATTATATTCATGAAAATTCTCACTCCTATCATACAAGCGTTTCATATTATTACTTGAAAGATTTATGTGCTTCCTAGCAAAATTATGAATTTTCTCCAACTTTTCAGCAAGCTGATATGCATAATCACTATGAAACTCATAGTCCTTAAAATTTGAGTCAGGTTGACCTATAACAATATCAATTGGTAAATTTATATGTCGCCCAAACATCATTTCATATGGGGACACTTTAGTTGATTCATGAACAGAAGCTCTGTACGCCATCATTAATAATAGGATATAATCATCCCAATCTTTTTGATTTTCTGCGACAAAACTTGAGAGCATATTTAAAATTGTAGAATTACATCTTTCCACCATGCCATCACTTTGCGGCCTCAAACCGGTTGTTCTAGTTTTATGCAATCCTAACAATTTACACATCTCTTTAAAAACATGGGATTCAAAATTTGCTCCTTGATCAGAGTGAATTTCCATAGGAACCCCTAAAATTGTAATAACACGTTCCACTAATTTTCGAGCAATAGTGGTGGCCTCTTGATCCCTTATAGGAATAGCATCTGCCCATTTAGAAAAATAATTGCCAACTACCATTAGGTATCGATTTCCTTTATTTGATCTTGGTAATGGCCCAAGAATGTCAACTGCAATACGCTCTAAAGGAGCCCCCACATTATATTGTTGCAATGGTGCTTGTGGCTTTTTAAGGGGAGGTTTTTTAGCTGCCCACACATCGCATTGCCTGCACCAATTTTCTACATATTGTCTCTGCTTGAACCAAGAAAAACGTTCCCTAACTTTAGAAAGTGTCTTTTTCACCCCTAAATGACCTCCAGTGACACTGTCATGTAACTGCGATAAAACAAAGTTCTGCAGATTTTGTGGTAACACTATTAACCATTTGACACCAGGACCATTTAGATTTTCCCATTTATAAAATAAAATACCGTCCTTTAAACAAAGGGAATCCCACCTAGACCAATAATATTTCACAGCTGCACCATAAGGAGAAACTATTTCCCATGGAGGTTTTTCTCCCTTTTCTTTAAAGGAAATTAGCAATTGTAAATCCTTATCATTTGCTTGATACTCCATTAATTTTTCATTTTTGCAATTGAAAATTAGATCAGAACTAGG
>MJUU01011005.1:0-22631 GCA_002080025.1 Modiolus philippinarum
TTATTTGTCTTTGTAAAAATAAACAAAAGTAAAGACCAATTAAAAAAATTTCACCTGCTCTATCCTTCTGAGATTTGGCATACTTACAGAACAGTCTAGGTGTGAAAAAATATACAAAAACTAGGAACTTTTCCCATTTCAGTTTCTTTTAAATTTCCCAGAACTAAGGGAATCCACATTGGTAAAGATAGAGGGCTTCCGAACATAGCAATATTCACCTTTTTGCACTTAACCTAATTACCCCTTGTGCATTGATTTAGAATTAAATTCCAAATTTTAAATGTTATTTAATGTCTCTTCTTTCCTTTAAACCCATAAAAAATACTAAATATGTAGAATAAAGGAAAGAAAAATAAATAAAGAGAAATACATTATTTTTGTAGGAACTATATTCGTACACAACGAGTATCAAATGGACCTTATTGTGTTCTTGTATCTATTAGACTTCTGTAAATATCGTTTCAGTAATAAAAATCATTCTGAATAATTTCCACCATTTTTCCAATAATTCTGCAAAGTTTTGTCCTGATCCGTCCAATAACGAGCTGAAAATCTGGACTCAAAAATGACCACCCATAGACATGTAAACCATAAATTTATCTCCTTTAATATTTCAAATCTGAGGACTAACCCCTATTATTAAAATGACTGTAACTTTTTTATTATCAAAGATATCTTCAAGCAGTAAAAAACATGTGAAAGAGGATGTATACATCTTTATCTAATTTGCATAAAAGTAGGGAGAATTTCTTACAGAAGGATGTAAACTATTGGTGAAACTCATCTACAGACAACTACAGAAAGGATGCTAGACCTTTAGATATTAGTACTAGTCAAAGTACAGAATGGACTTTACTTTGTTGAATGGAAGACTAGCCTTAAGCTCAAACAAGAAGGATATGTAAATAGATGAGCCATCAGCAGTACAGAAGAATGAAATTCTTAAAAAGCCCTTTTAAGGGCCACACAAATTTTCAAGAAAAGAATCAGTGTTGTTACATGTACCATATCAATTTTCTTAACATGTAAACAAACAACAGACAGACAGATAGAAAAACAAACAAACAAACAAATAAATAAATAAAAAAAATAGATAAATAAAAAATTGAATTAATACAGCTGTGCAACCTATAGCTGGAAGTGACAAGGCTATTGCTCAAGGCACATGTCTCGCACTGCATGTCTCGCCTTCTTCTCAAACTCAAGTCTTCAGATAGATGTTTTCTAGGTCTTGGTTTATATGCAGAAAATTGAACACAATTTACAATAATAATGATTCGAACCAATAACTGCTCCTGAAATAAGGGAAAATAATTGTGTTCTCGGGCCTAATAGAGGGGAGTTCAAAACCAGAAAAAGTGTCTTTTCTGTAAACCCACGATTATGATTTGATGCGGAATGACAGAAGATGTGCCCTGTGAATTTGAATTCTATCCATTTGTAGTAGTTTGACTGCTTCAAGGCAACTTTTCCACCCCTCTTTTTATGTGTTTTATAAATATTTGCAGGTAAGCCTTTTTTTTCTGTACAGGTCCACAGATCTTGCTATGTTTTACCAATTTCATCCCAAAACTGGCATGTTTACAATGATATTTGGTTGAAATTAAAAAGATATGGCATTTCGGCCCCTTTGGAGGCTTGTTGTCATACACCTTTGAATTAACATTTTTTGAACAGCATAAAAAGTAAATATAAATAAAAATATAAATTTATACTTACTTTATATTTAAGAGTAATTACTGGTATCGTCTTAATTTGTGTTTTTAAGACTTTATTCCCTTTTTTTTTAAATATTTATTACATCGTAGAGGTACTGAAATAAAATTATTAGAATTGATTATCTTTAAAAAAAAAAACTATTCAATATTTAGGAAATAATTAATTATTACAGTTATAATAGGTAAGCAAACTGATTTTTATGAAAAAAGAGCTATTTTCGAATGACAGCCAGTTACACCCCTGTTCATTGAACCCTGAATCGATATGGTAAGTGCAAAAGTATAAATGTGTGTGTGAACATAATACAGGTGAAGACATTATACAAAGCTTACAGTTGAATTTGTGGTTCAACTTTGAAATAAAAGTAAAAAGAAGTCAAAAAGTCTGTAAACAACAATATGGCTGAAAAAGGGAGATTCAATATAGTAGCATAAACAAAAGCTCCATGCCAAATATCAAGTAGCTGTCATGTTTAGTTTCTTAGAAAATTGGACAAAAAAGTCAAAATTTGGAAAATTATAGTTAAAAGGCACAAAGTCGATAAACAGGAAGTGGTAATTTGATATGTCTGAAAAGGTGAGGCTCCATAATGAAGTACCATGTCAAATATCAAGTGACTGTCTTGTGCAGTTGCTGAGAAAAATGTAATAGAAATAATTGAAAATGTGTCAATGGGACACTAATGTCCCCGCCATACAAATATTTCGACAAACATGAAGTAGATGAGCGACAGACTTGAAAATAGGAGATACTGTACAACTCATCACACTTAAGCTTCAGACCAAATATCAAATCATTACTACATACATAGGCTTATAAATTTTATTACGAAAAATTTCAATATATGGGTATAATGATAAGAAATGACTAAGTCGGTTAACAGGAAGTAGATGAGTGACGCACTTGAAAAGGGGAGACACGATACAATTTATCGTATTTAAGCTTCAGACCAAATATCAAATCCTTAGTATATACACAAGCTGAGAAATCTTTGATGAAAATTTCAATATATGGGTATAATGGCAAAAAATGACTAAGTCGATAAACAGGAAGTAGGTGAGTCACGGACTTGAAAAAGGGAGACACGGTACAACTCATCATACCAAAGCTTCAAATATCAAGTAATTTTTGCATTCATAAGCTGAGAAATCTTTGACGAAAATTTTCGGAGGTACGTGCCTACAAGAGTAAAACTTAATATCTCTGTCGTGTAACGGCTGGGGCAGAAAAATCACAATTTTAAAAATGATAGAAAAAAAGGCACAAAGTCGGTAAACAAGAAGTGGTGGTTTAATATGACTGAAAAGAGGAGGCGCAGTATAGGACCCCATACTAATGCACCATACCAAATATCAAGGGGGGTTGTCTGAAAAATGTACAAAAAAGTTATAATTTCAAAAATGAGATTAAAAAAGGTACAAAGTCGGTGAACAGGAAGTGGTGATCCAATATGGCTGAAAAAGGGAGACACAGTATGGGACCCCATAATGATGCACCATAACAAATATCAAGTGGCTGTCATGTATAGAATTTGAGAAAAATAAGACAAAAATATGTGTGGCGGATGGACGGACGGACAGAACGACGAAGTGACAGAATGACGGACGGAGAGAGGCAAAACAGTATACTTCACATCTTCGGAGCGGGGGTATAAAAATTAATGGGTATTCCATGGAACATTTTGTGGTCTGTACTACTGAAGAGGCATTTTTGTTCAAGTGAAACTCTAAAATCTCTAAAAAATAATTTCAAGTATCAGGTGCACAATTAAATGAAGTGATCAACAATTCTAAAAGGTTGGTTGGAATATGATTTCTAGCTTTGGAAAGTACCACGTTAACTAACTAAATTAACAAATGCGTTATTTTGACTCAATGAACCTTTAAGATCTGTAAAATCAAAATATTGTGTATCAGTTGTACAATTACATCAAATAAACAATACTCCCTGTAAGTTTGGTTGGAATCGGACTATTAGTTTTGAACGAGCTGTAGATTCAAAAAGCGGCAGACCACACAGGTCGACGACAGATAGTAATCCGTATGTGTCGACTGTGCTTTTATCAAGCGATACAAAAATGAAAAAAAAGATATTTACTCCATATCCCTTCATTGTTAATGTTTTAAATCTAAGATCATTATTCTACTTACTGCAGGCGACATACAAATGGAAGTCTCTTTTGACAATTTGATTATGTGCAATAAAAAATTCCCATGTTGACAATGTTTTTTATTGTTTTGTAGACGTTTGCATATGAGTACAATGGTATTCTGGAATTGTCAGATTCTGAATATTTAGAAGGAGGGTTTGGATCAAAGAAACGAGTTTAACTCCGGCGCAATTTTTGCGCCTGTCCCAAGTCAGGAATATGTTGTTCATTGCCTTGTCCTTGTCTTCTTATAAAATCTTATAAAACATGTTTCAATTTTTAGTAATTTCAATGTGATGAAAATTCTTTTACAAGTCATGTTTGGGATTCGGAAGATCTTCCATCACTCGTCAAAAGTACAACTACGGTGTGTATTTAATTTCGAAAAATAATATGTTTAAAAAACAAAAATCAAAGTCATCAATATCATTTCAGTTAATCCTTGATACTTTATTTTGTATTTCTATGATGATTTTCAAAAACAAATGCAGTGTATTTTACAGCCGAACTGCTGTTCATTGTTTGCTTGCTTGTGACGTAATTACCTTGGTTTTGACGTTCAACATATATTCTGGTATACTTTTAACTCTATCATTTTCTTTTTCGTAATCCGGGATGCAGCAGTGTTAAAAATTTTTGTGAACAGAATAATTTTACAAAGGTGTTTTATTCGATTTCCGCCATACATTTTGGATTATAACATGGAGGTAAGAAAGAAAATAGTTTTAAAGAAATATTTAGATTAATGAATAAATATACATGAGGCAAAGTCGCAACAAATACATGGTAAATACAAGCAAGTATTTAATTATTGTATTTTGAGTTGCTGTAGATAAACATTTTTTTAAAAATAATTTTTGTCTTTTTAGTGCAGATCAAATCAAAACATTTGATAAGTAAACTCATCACATATGTGTTCGATAGTCTAGGGCCGTCTGTGAAGAAGGATAGATGAATATTTTTTCCCAACGAATTAGAGTTATAGAAATCCATAACAATTAAACAAGAGTAAAATAAAATACATATTTACATGACAATACACTCAGTCCTCTGTGTGTTGACAATAGATTCAATATCCTAGTGGTAAAAACCTAAAAAAAACCCTTAAGTGTTATGACCATCTATCGTATTGGTACCATCAGAACACTAGAACAATGCATTTAAAAAAAGGAAATGACTGTCAACGAATTTTACCACAATATTACATGTCTACATCTTTTAAGATAAGTATTTCTTCCGCAACGCAGTGCAGGGAAAGTCCGTCCATCCGTCCGTGCGACCGCCCGCCTTGAAAGCAAGCTTATTTCTCATTGGATGCGTATAGATTTTAAACTGATGAAGTTAGAATGTGTGAAAGTAAAATCAATAAACACTTATTTTCAATAAGTACAAATTGTATGTTATTTTATACTTCAGAAACATTGCCTTTGAAATTTCAGGACTATTAAGCGACATGGGTTTAAATTTTTTTCCAGGCAACGGTTTATACGTAAAAAAAATCGGAATTTTATTTTTCCCAATGTGTTTTACCAGGGACCCTGTGCATATTTATATAACGTTACAAATAGAAGTGACATTTGAAATGAAGCGAAAAATTACATGAAAAGATTCATATTTAAAAATTAAGCTTCACCGCGATTGAATTTATTGAATATGAATTTTGAATATTTCATATAGTTAGTTGGGGGTATTTTCATTATTTCAATATTATTCATGGAACTACCATACTTTACCTAGAAAGCTTGGAGAGTATTCTTAATGTTGATTCTATCCCATGTTCCTTGTCCAGTAAGCTGGGGAGGTATCGATGAGACAAGCATTATTTATACTAATTTAATCCTATTGCTAGTAAGCTGATGGGATGTTTATTATAGAAATCTATAGCATGGCAATGAACTCACACCTCATCTACTTAGCTGGGGAGGCTTTGAATACACAAATATTATTTACTTTCCTGTCCCATGATAATATTTTATTAAACATGGAATGTGGTTGTAGAAGGCATTTTTCGTGTTCAGTGTACCGATGTTAATTGTAATTATAAACTTTGCTTTGATATAAACTCTACTAAGCTTTCTATGTATTGATGTAAAGATCAAAATCTTATTTTTCAAAATGCCGAGAGACAGAACATTGAAATGCACACCTATGCATCCTCCGGATACTGGTAGTTTCGTGCCTTATATAGAAGAATCTGTTAGACTTCTAAAACCTTCTGATAGTGACAAAAACTAGTGACTTACTTTCAAGTTATCTCCGCTTTTTACATATTCGTACAAATGCAGATGCTTTGTATGATCAAGCAAAGACGGGATTCAGAAGAAAATCCAAACATCTAGCTTACAAAAGAGAAATTCATGAATCAACTGGACCAAGAGGTTATTATGTTGCGGAACCATAACTTTCCCGACAATTGATAACACATAATCAAACTATAAATTGGAGGCAGAGTTGTTTTCCGATGTTAAATTTATTGACAGAAAAATCGGTAAAGGCGCTACCCATGGACAATAGCTTATAGTATACATCGGCCGTTTAACTTGAGATTTACAAGGTTGTGCTTTCCTGAAGATATACAATATATTCTTAATCTGTTCAGATTTGTTATGTGGCAGGTATTCCTGTTTTTCCAATAAGGTCGTTTTAAACGATTTTAAATTATCTTTGTACTTCACGGTTTATTTTCCTATATACTCACATTAACCGTCATTTGACTATAATATATCTTACGAAGAAGTTATCTCTTTTATTGACTTTTATTCGGCACGGTACAAATTACATGGACCTGTTACAAAAAGATATTTCCATGGTCCATTCTGCAAAATGGTCATCATGAAGAAAGAGAACCTAATGGTTCATGTTAGAAAATGTGGTACTGTAAGAACTTAGAAGAGAACCCTCGAGTCAACGTGCATTTTGTCGGAGTCGAGAAGACTTTGGCAACGAAAGAAGACCGAGACAAAGTAAAACTGGAAAAGAAGAGTGTCATGAATGAGAGTAAAATTTCAGCAAAAGATGGATTACACCATCAATTACAGATGCTTACGCAAAGTTAAGTATTCCTTCGTTTAGCGTTTCTGCCAACGATTTTGTCCTACAAGAATAAAAACTGTCTTCAGTTGGTCTTTAATTCATTCAATAATGTTGTTCTTTAAAAACATTGACATCACAGTTTATCTTTGTAGAGGATTGAACATCGTAACCAAAAACTGCACATTTTCTGCAATACATGTTCGATGTTCTGTATGGTGGCCATGTTTTTATGTGAATTTCCCATAGGGCCAAAATAAACTTTGTTCTGTGCTGGCGACCATGTTTTTCATTGGATCAGAACAAAATGAGCAATCTTCGTTAAGGACCTTCAGTTCATCATACCTGTAAAGTTTGGTTGAATCTGCTTCAGGGGTTTCAAAGGAGAAGAAGAAAATGTGAATTTTCCCATAGGGTCCAATGTTAAACCTTAGTTCCGCGCTGGAAGCTATGTTTTTTATTGGATGGAAACGAAATGAGCAATCTTTGTAAAGGACCTTCCAAACATCATTCCTGTAAAGTTTGGTTGAAATTGCTTCAGTGGTTTCAGATAAAGGAGATGAAAATGTGAATTTCCCATAGGGCCAATGTTAAACTATGTTCCTTCCTGGCGGCCATGTTATTTATCAGATCCCGCCGTGCGCGGTCCCGGCTGAAGAATAGGCCCGCAGCATCCTCTGAGCTTGGAGTATGAGCCATCCTAACAGAGGACCCCGAGGGAACCCCGGGATATAGAAATAGGACCCAGTATCTCCGGCTTGCGGGGTGTGACCCCTCCTAAACGGAGGCTGACCCCGATGGTCCCGGGATATAGAAATATGACCCATTCCGTGGTTGTGCGGGATTAATAAATACACAACCCATCTTTCGGATGGGATGTAAACTCAGGTCCACGTGTTGGAAGAAATGCCACGCTTCCTGCACGTTAAAGAACCCTTGTAGCAAGCTCCTTTTGGGGTGGTCCGTAGGTGATCGGCTACAAGGCTAAATTCCCTGCCCTTGACGATTTCACCCTACTTTTCCAGTGGCAGTCAGAATTTCCCGTCCCATGGCCATTTCCATACCCCAAAGTGATTATTTATCAACAAACTTGTTCTCGTCTTGATATAGCTGAAATATTGCTGAGTAGACGTTAAACAATATTCAATCAATCAATATTTATCAGATCGGAACGAAATGAGCAATCTTTGTTAAGGACCTTTAGTACATCATTCCTGTAAAGTTTGGTTGCATTTGCTTCAGTGGTTTCAGAGGAGAAGAAGAGAATGTGAATTTTCTCTTAGGGTCCAATGTTAAACCTAAGTTCCGCGCTGGCGGCCATGTTTTTTATCGGATCAGAATGAAATGAGCAATCCTTGTAAAGGGCCTTACATACATCATTCCTGTAAAGTTCGGTTGAATTTGCTTCAGTTGTTTCAGAGGAGAAGATGAACATGTGAATTTCCCATAGAGCCAATGTTAAGCTATCTTCCGTGCTGGCGGCAATGTTTTTTTATCAGATCAGAACGAAATGATCATTCTTTGTTCAGGACCTTTAGTACATCATTCCTGTAAAGTTCGGTTGAATTTGCTTCAGGGGTTTCAGAGGAGAAGAAGAAAATGTGAATTTTTCCATAGGGTCCAATGTAAAACCTGAGTTCTGCGCTGGCGGCCATGTTTTTTATCGGATCGGAACGAAATAAGCAATCTTTGTAAAACACCTTCCATACATCATTCCTGTAAAGTTTGGTTGAATTTGCTTCAGTGGTTTCAGAGGAGAAGATGAAAATGTGAATTTCCCATAGGGCTAATGTTAAACTATGTTCAGTGCTGGCGGCCATGTTTTTTATCGGATCGGAACGAAATGAGCAATCTTTGTTAAGGACATTTAGTACATCATTCCTGTAAAGTTTGGATGCATTTGCTTCAGAAGAAGAAAATGTGAATTTACCCATAGGGTCCAATGTTAAACTTAAGTTCCGCGCTGGCGGCCATGTTTTTTATCGGATCGGAACGAAATGAGCAATCGTTTTAAAGGACCTGACATGCATCATTCCCGTAAAGTTTGGTTGAATTTGCTTCAGTGGTTTCAGAGGAGAATAGGAAAATGTGAATTTCCCATTGGGCCAATGTTAAACTATGTTCCGTGCTGGTGGCCATGTTTTTTATCGGATCGGAATGAAATGAGCTATCTTTGTTATGGACCTTTAGTACATCATTCCTGTAAAGTTTGGTTGCATTTGCTTCAGTGGTTTCAGAAAAGAAGAAGAAAATGTGAATTTTCCCATAGGGTCCAATGTTTAACCATGTTCCGTGCTGGCGGCCATGTTTTTTATCGGATCGGAATAAAATGAGCCATCATTGTTAAGGACCTCTAGTACATCATTCCTGTAAAGTTTGGTTGAATTTGCTTCAGCTGTTTCAGACCAGTAGATAAAAATGTGATTTTCCCATAGGGTCCAATGTTGAACAATGTCCCGTGCTGGCGGCCATGTTTTTTGTCGGATCGGAACGAAATGGGCAATCATTGTTAAGGACCTTTAGTACATCATTCCTGTAAAGATTGGTTGCATTTGCTTCAGTGGTTTCAGAGCAGAAGATGAAAATGTGATTTTTTCCCATAGGGTCCAATGTTAAACCTAAGTTCCGCGCTGGCGGCCATGTTTTTGTTCGATAGGAACGAAATGAGCAATCTTTGTAAAGGACCTTCCATACATCATTCCTGTAAAGTTTGGTTGAATTTGCTTCAGTAGTTTCAGAGGAGAAGATGAAAATGTGAAAAGTTTTACGGACGGACGACGGACGCCAAGTGATGGCAATAGCTCACACTGACCCTTTGGGTCAAGTGAGGTTAAAAAAAACATATATGCACCTGTCATATGTTAATGGTCGTAAAAAGAACAATAGAACTTAAAGTAAGCGATCCCTTAATATCAGAATGTATCATCCCTTTATTTGCTATTTTGCAAAATACCACAAACATGGAAGCGATGACGAAGGCATGGAAATCGATTTGCTACGTTTTAACATCCAAATACACAAATCAAGCCGTAGAGGATTATTTGTGCAGTTTATATAACCGCATTGATAACATTGGAATCGGATACTATATTCATGACAACAGGAGAAATCAACTATGATAAAACCATCGACTGTTCGTCTGTTCTTCAACTTTCACCTCTCAGAATTTCCTACCTGTTTTACCGTCATTTCAAGAAAATCCAAATCAATGGAAATGAAGGCCAGTTTTGAGAGAAATAACACGTTTAAGAGTAGCTGATACTGCGTCCGATGGAGAATGAGGGTTTCTTATCAAACAAAGCTTTTTAATGGCTGACCACTACGCCATCTGTCGACGGCCGAAAAGGAAGAATACACTTGATTACCTTGTACCAGATATCAAAACAAGTGTAAAACTGAAATCGAAGCAACAGAAAAAGTATGTGGATAAAGAGTATAATGGGTAAAAATGGGAATCTACAAATTAATTCGATGTGGCTTCGGAAATATTTGTTCGGTATGATAAGTACTCTATATTTGTTTTTCCTATAGGAACAAAAATTATGGTGGAAATTCTGTTCCATAATAGGCCATGATGATACTTTTGTCTTCCAATATATTTTTAAGCAGCACCTTGCTCGTTTAGAACAAGTTCTGTTGCCACTGCTTTGGTATAGTTCTAGTATTTGAATTATTATTCTTTTACAATTTGTCAAAATAAACTTATTCTCATATCTTGCAACTCAATTTTAACATATATCCAATCTCTTACGTTGTTTAGTTGAAACAAGACTATAAATGTACTTGATGTAGTTTCGACATCTTTTTACGCAACTATCTCTTCTACCTAAAACTGTGTAAAAAAACATCTTGATATTGTCAATGCCTTTTTAAGATGTCGCTGTAAGAGGCATATTGGCATGTGGTTACTTCAAACCGAAATAAATATGCTTTAAAAATGAACATATTTGTGAATTATTTGCTTCATATTTTTCCATTCTCCTATCCGGATATCCGGGCACTTTACCTGTGGATGCGGTGAAAAAGTCCCTGTTTCATTATATAACTAAGTAACTTCAACATTGGTTTATTCATTCATTTTTCAAGATATTTTAATGAAACTCGGAATATACATTTGCCACATCAATATAAACATCATATCCGAATTTCAAGATCATTGTTATTATAACACCGAATAAATATCGATTTTTCTTATAGATTATATCTGTAAACATCGATCGCGTAACCGCCTATATTGGGGGCTATGATTGAAATCGACTGATCTGATTGGTCAATTCAGCTTTGTGATGTCACGCCGGATAAGAGAGAAAATTTGCAAATATACTTTCTGATATGACTAACAATAACAGTAAAGATATTTTGCTCCAAGTTTAACTATAATTATGTATTATTTGTTACCACTACAACTGTACAAGTATAATAATTTAGGTATAATAAAATGTTCATCAAAGACGGCATGATACACGATACACTAGTACTGCCAAAATATATTTAATTGGTTGCTCTTCCCAAATACATAACAATGAAACAAAAAATGCACAATGTGTTTGCCAACTCTTAAAATTGTGAGTCGAGAGGGCTTGAGTTTGATATAAGCTTTATACAAAACCATCATTATGGAAGTAATCTTGAAAGAAGTTGTGCCTTTAAAATTGACGTGGCACCTTTGTCGAAGCAATAAAACATCTTGCCCGTCCTAAGACCAACCATTTGTTAGCGCACGTACACGTAACGACCAAAATATCTTACCTGTTAACAAAGACATCGCTGGTGGACCTTTTCAAGCTGATATACCGTCAGAGTTTCAAGAATATCCACTGAAATTGGTTTTTCAAAACTTGATTTATATATTTTCTCCTTCCATAGGTGAGATGGTCGTTCCTGAAAAGCCTCCTGAGCATTATTCAATTTTTCATATGAAACGTATCTGACACAGTATGCCCGAATTCATGAGTTTTCTTTTGCTCCTTGATTTCTCTGAGTCAACTTTCCAGTCTTAGCAGCTCTTTTTTTATGATGCAACATTTCTACTTGCAGTAATGTTGTTATGCCCCGCCTACGATAGTTGGGGGCATATAGTTTTCGGGTCTGTCCCCCGGGGTCTGTCCGTCCGTTCGTCCGTCTCAAGTTAGGTTTGACCCTGCGGTTGAAGTTTTTTTTTATGCCCCCGCCGCTAGGCGGTCGGGGGCATTAAGGTTTACCCTGATCCGTACGTCCGTCCGTACGTACGTACGTCCGTACGTCCATCTTTTTGGTTTCCGGATGATAACTTGAGTATCCTGCATCGGATCAAAACCAAACTTGGTCACATGCTTACTTATCACCCAAGACAGAACCCTATCGATTTCCAGGTTGGTACCCCCAAGGTCAAGGTCACAGTTGCTAAAAATAGACTAAAATTTCAATAAAATTTTGGTTTCCGTTTGATAACTTGAGTATCCTGCATGGGATCAAAGCCAAACTTGGTCACATGCTTACTTATCACCCAAGACAGAACCCTATTGATTTCCCAGTTGGTACCCCCAGGGTCAAGGTCACAGTTGCTAAAAATAGACTAAAATTTCAATGAAATTTTGGTTTCCGGATGATAACTTGAGAGTATACTACATAGGATCAAAACCAAACTTGGTCACATGCTTGCTTATCACCCAAGACAGAACCTTATCGACTTCCAGGTTGGTACCCCAAAGGTCAAGGTCACAGTTGCTAAAAATAGACTTAAATTTCAATAAAATTTTGGCTTCCGGATGATAACTTGAGTATACTACATAGGATCAAAACCAAACTTGGTCACATGCTTACTTATCACCGAAGACAGAACCCTATCGATTTCCCAGTTGGTACTCCCAGGGTCAAGGTCACAGTTGCTAAAAATAGACTAAAATTTCAATAAAATTTTGGTTTCCGAACGATTACTTGAGTATTCTGCATCTGATCAAAACCAAACTTGGTCACTTGCTTACTTATCACAATAGACATAATCCCATAGATTTTAGCGTTTATACCACCAAGATCAAGGTCACAGTTGCTAACAATAGATTAGTATTACATATAAGACTGTTTCTCAGATTATTTGTTGGAACTACACATTATATCAAAACCAAACCAGTTCCAGTGCCTATTTATCACAGGAGAAAGATCCTTTCTAATAATATTTGATAAATATATATTGTATATAGTTATGCCTTTAATAATTTATGGGTTTCGATTGCAAGGAGGCGGGGGCATCCGTGTCCCATTGACACATTCTTCCATTTTTTTTTTCTGTGAAAGATGTATGGTATTGTCATGAAACATTATATAAATACACATTAGGGTATTATTAAACAAAAAGGGGGTAGTATAAGGTTTACCCTTAGGTTGAAGTCTTTTTCTGTGAAGGGTGTATTCTATTATCATGAAACTTAATATAAATACACATTAGGGTATAGTTAACGCAAAAATTATAATAAAACTTTATCCATGCTATCAGCTTCATGCTTCACTGGTCATTGAAAAAAGGGGCATTTATCCATGCAACCAACTTCATGCTTTAATGATCATGGAAAAAGGGGGTAGTATGAAGCTTGCCCTTAGGTTGAAGTTTTTTTTTTCTGTGAAGGGTGTATTCTATTATCATGAAACTTTATATAAATACACATTAGGGTATAAATAAATAAACATTATATATATTTGCCCATGCCACCAACGCCATGCTTCATGATCATGAAAAAAGGGGATAATTAGAGTTTTGTCCATAGGTTTAAATTTCTTTTCTGTGAAGAATATATATACTATTATCATTAAACTTGATTAAATACCCATTAGGGTAAAATTAAACAAAAATCATAATAAAAAAATATATATGCAACCAACTCCATCTTTTACTTATCACGGAATGCAGCATTGGTCAAAACGGTTGCGAGGCGGGGCATTGTGTCCGTCAGACACATTTTCTTTCTTTGTTTTAAGAACCCAAGCAGTATCTGCAGCTCTTGTTATTTCTGTTTTTGTCCATTTCTTTTTAAAACAAGGCACTTAAAATAATTCTTCAACCTTTGATTTAAAAAAAACTCTTCTTTTTTCCAGTCCAGCGGCAACTTGAATTTGGAAATCGGTCCACAATTTTATATTCTTTTCTGCTGTATTACCATACGTGGATTATAAACACCAAAGGCAGCCACAGGTATTGAACCTAAAACCGATATAAAATATTCTTATATAGAATTTTGTGAAGTGATCTGTGTAGAAACAAACACGTTATTGTTTAACTTCAAAAAGATAAAATAAAATTTGGGAGTCGCCGTTCATTTGAGAGCAAAATTTTATTTATAATCTATATGACCAATGACTTTACGAGGATATCACTTAAGAAATCTATTTTTTATCTTATTCACACTTAGCATGTTTTTAAATCCCTATTTTGTGAGTATATGAAAAATAAAAGTCAGGATTGGGGTTGTTGTGGTCACTGTTGAAATTAGACAAATATATTTTGAAATATCGATTTCTCTTGTGAACTACATTTGTCTTCCACTGAACTAGATTGTTTATCTTCTACTGGATTAGATGGGTTATCTGCTACTGAACTAGATTGTCTTCTGCTGATGAATTTTACTGATTATTTTTTCTTCATAGATAGATTATCTTTCTCGAATACATTTGATTATCTTCTCCTAAAAATTTGGCAAAAATTTATATATCTGTTTTGGATTGACCATCTACAGCTATACTTGTTCCATCTGCTCTGGTTAAATCTTCATTAATTTCAAATGGATTATAATATATCACTTATGTCAGTCTGCTTTCTTGACACTGTTTAAATCCTCTACTGAGAAGATATATTTTATCAAATTTATCATATTGTTAATGAGCTTCCCAAGAACCTGTAATTCAACACAAGGTTCACAGCTGCATACATTCCGACAAGGAGATCCGCCGTGCGCGGTCCCGGCTTATGAATAGGCCCGCAGCATCCTCTGAGCTTGGAGTATGAGTCTTCCTATTAGAGGACCCCGAGGGGACCCCGGGATATGGAAATAGGACCTAGTATCTCCGGCTTGCGGGATGTGACCCCCTCCTAAACGGGGGCTGACCACGAGGGTCCCGGGATATAGAAGAAGGACCCATTCCGTGGTTGTGCGGGATTAATAAATACACAACCCATCTTTCGGATGGGATGTCAACTCAGGTCCACGTGTTGGAAGAAATGCCACGCTTCCTTCACGTTAAAGAACCCTTGTAGCAAGCTTTTTTTGAGTGGTCCGTAGGTGATCGGCTACAAGGCTAAATTCTCCGCCCTTTTCGATTTCACCCTACTTTTCCAGTGGGAGTCAGAATTTCCCGTCCCATGACCCTTTCCATACCCCAAAGTGATTATTTATTAACAAACTTGTTCTCGTCTTGATATAGCTGAAATATTGCGGAGTAGACGTTAAACAATATTTAATCAATCCAACAAGGATATTAACTAAATTTAAATCATTTTTATTTGTTTGTACAAAGTAATATGTGATACGCTCTGCTCCGAAGGTTACCGAAATAACTAACATGCTGTCTCCAAACTTAAAATGGTAGGTGGTTAACAAACGACACAAGTTGATTTGAGATACGGATATCCAAGTGGTCCTCCCGGTACCCGAATCGGTTTTCAGGGGCTCCGGCTGCAGAGCTGCCGGGCGCGTCACCAGGTGGTGGATACAGGAAAGCCTGTCTTTGCGGTGTAGTCATGTCATAATACGGAAAGCCTGAGCGCAAAACATTGTAGCCAAACTGTGTGGAGAAAAGCCACGCTCAATGCAGTCTATAAACCTCTTCTATATTTCTCTAAAAAGAGTAGACGCATTTGGTGTCGTTAAGAAGGCTAAATTTCCCACCCCTACCCATTTCCTCCCTTTTCCAGTGGCAATATTCTTTTAACCAATTCCATGTGCTTCAAAATCTTATCCCTTAAAAATACTGTCCCGGTTGTTCCTTCCACCTGTGTTTCTTTCCTCTTTTACTTATTATACGACCGCAAAAATTTTGAGGTCGTATTATGTTATGGCGCAGTCGTCGGCGTCGGCGTCTGTGGCCAGCATAACTTTGTTTCTAGTGGACGGATCATCTTCAAATTTTAGTATGTGGTTTCTTGGCATAATGGCTATCCCGGGTTTTAATTTCGGGTTTATGGCCCCACCCGTTTCATAAAAAGGGGCCAAAAAGGGGTAAAATTGGGTATTTTTGTGTCTGGACAGCATAACTTTGGTTCCAGGGAACAGATCATTTTCAAATTTTAGTATGATGTTTCTTGGCACATCCTTTAGCCCGGGTAATAATTTTATGTTCCTGGCCCCGCCCGTTTTAGAAAAAGGGGCCAAAAGGGGTTAAATTAGTTGTTTTCACATATTTGACTGTAGAATCTTTATTATTTATCGGATTTTGATGGGGTTTCTTTCAGTAAACTCCTTAGAAAATTTCCAATCTGGAGTATGCCAACGGATTTCACGTCGCATGTACCGTTCACGAGATAAATGGGGCCCAACAGGGGCGAATTTCAAAAATTTCATTTTTTTATTTTTAGTCCGATTTTGATGCAATTTTTTCCAAAGGATTCCTAATGAAAAGTTATCGCAGCGCTCTACTATTAGATTTTTGGTAACTTGTTTCCTTACCCAGCTATGAGGGGCCGAAGGGGGCCAAAATCGTATATATACAGTTAACCAAAAATTTTTATTTTTCATCGGATTTCGATGGGATTTTTTTCTTTGGATTCCTCTTGATGTAAGCTTTCAGTGCTATGTCAACGGATTTGGCGTAGCTGTTACCGTTTCGGAGCTATGAGGGGCTGAAAGGGGCCAAAATTGAAAAGTTACAGATAACCTAAAATTTTTATTTTTCATCGAATTTCGATGGGATTTTATTCTTTGATTCCTCTTTATGTAAGCTTTCAGTACTATGTCAGTGGATTTGGCGTAGCTCTTACCATTTCCAAGCTATGAGGGGCCGAAGGGGGCCAAAATCGTAATTTTTCGTCGGATTTCGATGAGATTTTTTTTTTTTGGATTCTACTTGATGTAAGCTTTCAGTAGTATTTCAACGGATTTGACGTAGCTCTTGCCGTTCCCGAGCTATGAGGGGCCGAAGGGGGCCAAAATCGTAAATTTACAGTTTACCTTAAATTTTTATTTTTCATCGCATTTCGATTGGATTTTTTTCTTTTGATTTCTCTTGAAATAAGCTTTCAGCATCATGTCAATGGATTGCGCGTAGCTCTTACTGTTTCAGAGCTATAGAGGGTCAAAGAGGAATCATAAGGAGTCATAAGGGCTAATTTTTATTTTCCCTAGTTTGTGTCCAGCTAATTACTTGGTCAATCTCCTTATTGCGTCCATCTAATAAAGGTGTCAAGCTCTTTCCCATGTCCACACTCACTTTAAATTACACTTTTTCAAATTTCATTGGACGACATGCTGCGCTCGGCGTAGCCCTTTATTTTTTTATTGATTAACTTGTTAACTTGTCCTGATATAGCTGAAGTATTGGACGTCAAACTATAACTTATCAATCAATCAATCAATCCAGGTGGCCTCATTCTTGGTACATCATTCTTACATAGTACAAAAGCTGTTACAGAGGTAGAAATTTTGGATGCATTGACAAATAGAACAAAAACAATATGCCAATGCACTGGGAGATTGGCATAGAAAGCGTTTCAAATTTAGTCGAAAAAGATCTTGGTGTTGTGCTTAATAATTAGATGAACAACGATTACACTGCGATAACCTGAAATTATTCGCCCTCTCGGGTTTGTCAGAATTAATTAAGTAGAAGAATCCTTTTAAATCTGTGGCTCATTCGAGGTTGGTTGGTTGAGTTTAACGTGCAGTAAGCAATTGTTTAAGCAAAAATATGAAAAAAAAGATGAAAAAGAGGCGGATGAGACAACCGGAGCAACAAGTTTTGATTATCAATGGAAAACTAAAAAGTGAAGAAATGGCTAGGGGCAGGAAATGTAGCCTTCAACACGACCCCCCAGTGAGTCTGCTGTCCTGGAAAATTTTTGATGCTGAGATTTTAAGGACTTGAGCCTCCTCTCTCCACAGTATCTAATGACTGCTTCCTTATAAGTCGTTAAATTTCAAATTAATATTTCAGATATGAAGCAATGGCCATCAGCCTAACAAATGGTATTCCCAACCACTACCCATCAGGAGGATTCACAGTGGAGATTTGATTTTTTTCTGCTGCACTTCTTATGTCTGGTAATAACTACCTAAAAATGACAGATATGTCAAATTCTTTTAACCAATTCCATGTGCTTCAAAATCTTATCCCTTAAAAATACTATGGCTTCATTCTGTGCGTGGCACTCGGTTGCTGTCCTTGATGCTGGATTTGGCTTCGAATTTTGGTATTTTTAGTAATGAGTACTATTCTATTTTATTTTTATTATGGCTTTCCATATTATTTGATTCTAATGCTGCTGATGAGAGGTTACTCCTTGAAACACGTGTACAGCATATAAGAGTTTACTGTTTTTTGTATGCAACTTCGGTATGTTTGAATTTTTCAACCTACTTAAAGATGCAGAGAACTTATTTGATACCAACAATTAACCAGCAAGCAGCAACCATAAACAAGTTTTGAGCAAAGGATGTTGCAATAATATCAATTATCCCTTTCAAAATAATTAAATTTAAGAACTCACCTGGCGTGTTTGTTTGTTGCATGCATGGAAGTGTTACATTATTATATTTCCATGCATGCTTCAGATGTAGTAAGTATATGTGACTGGACAAGCGTAACGGCCCTGACTATATATTGACATTTGGGTTAATGATACATGGTTAATGCTACTGTTTCATTGTAAATTTTTATATCTGTAAGATAGACTTGTTTTATTAATTTGTGTTAGATTAATTACAAGGCAGAAATTTCTTGCAATCTCTTAAACTAGATTATCAATTTGTATTAGATACATTACAAGGCAGAAAATACATAACTTCTCGTGTAATTGAAGGCGGAAACGATCGCCACGGATACCAGTTAGAAGGAATAATGTATTTCTCAACCTATTGATTGATTGATTGATTGAATATTGTTTAACGTCTACTCAGCAATATTTCAGCTATATCAAGACGAGAACAAGTTTGTTGATAAATATTCACTTTGGGGTATGGAAATGGCCATGGGACGGGAAATTCTGACTGCCACTGGAAAAGTAGGGTGAAATCGTCAAGGGCGGGGAATTTAGCCTTGTAGCCGATCACCTACGGACCACCCCAAAAAGAGCTTGCTACAAGGGTTCTTTAACGTGCAGGAAGCGTGGCATTTCTTCCAACACGTGGACCTGAGTTTACATCCCATCCGAAAGATGGGTTGTGTATTTATTAATCCCGCACAACCACGGAATGGGTCCTATTTCTATATCCCGGGACCCTCGGGGTCAGCCTCCGTTTAGGAGGGGTCACACCCCGCAAGCCGGAGATACTGGGTCCTATTTCTATATCCCGGGGTTCCCTCGGGGTCCTCTGTTAGGATGGCTCATACTCCAAGCTCAGAGGATGCTGCGGGCCTATTCTTCAGCCGGGACCGCGCACGGCGGTCTCAACCTATTGAAATAAATATATACCACATACAAAACAAACTTTTGATGAAATAAAAGTGTATTTATAAATTTTCCTATATGACAATCCTCTTAATAATTTTTAATTGACGAAAAACAATTAACACGAAGCGCTACAAATCGATTAAATATATATCACCCTTAGCTCAACAGTGTTCATTAACTAGTGATTCCCTCTCAATGCACTGATGTATGATTTTTTCATATTGTATCAGAAATGTATTCCGGGTTGAACACGATTCAAAAGTCTCGTATTTGTTGCGAACTTTTACGTTTAAATCGATTATTAAATTTTTAGTTACATTAGAAGGCAGAAAATTTGTTGCGAACTTTAATGTTTAAATCCCTACCTCCCTCCTGCAATTTTGTCACGTTTTCTACATTATTACTGGGATTTGTAATATTAACAAAGATACTGCTGTACTTCTTTTTTTTTTGTATTTTTCGGTTTCCAGTTCCAATAGATATCGAGCATGTATGCAGTGACATTTACGTTGTGATGATAAAGATTATGATGATAGACAGCTATAAGTGATTTAGACATTTTAATGACCTCGCCGTGAAACATAATACAGATGTGGTTTTACATTCAATTTTTTTATTTATCAATCATTCGTTTGTCTATTAACACTAAATATATTGTTGAAATTGTTTGGCATTATCAAAACATTTTGAAATCCATAAACCGTAAATCAATCAATACATATATTGAACACCTTGACTACGGAGACAACAATGTACGTAGTAAGATAATATATATATATATATACAATGAAAGGATGTGGAGTAAATGCACATGTGAAAACCAAGCAACAGTACAACGCTTTTATTGTACAAAGTAAGTTAAAGACGCCATTTCATATCGAGCATTCATACATTCATACATTCAGAGATCCAGAGTTTGTTACCGGACTGACTAACACCGACTGTGACAAAATCTGACTTTCCACTGGCAGTGTGACGGGTGCCAGGCGTTGAGCAGATCATGCTTACCCTTCTGGAGCACCTGATGATACCTCAGTTTTTTATAGGGGTTCACACTGCTAGTGCTTTAGTTTTGTGGCGTTCTTGTTCATTTTTGGTTTTTTTTGTTTTGTCTTTGTCATACTGTCTCAATTCTTGTTGCTGTGAGTTGCCGTGATGTTGGATTTATGATTGTTTTAGTTTGTTCCTGGGATATTTGTATCCTTATGTATTTAAATCAGCATCACAGACAGAGAGAAGCACAACGTTTCCTAATATAGTCTTTATAAATCTACTCACACACACACACATATATATATATATCTATATACACACACATACACGCACACACACATACATACATATATATACACATACAAGCACACACACATCACTCCAACTCGTTTTCGGCTCCAAGGGTAAGAATGCCCATCACTTCTCTGTCACTAGATGCAGGCTGAAGTTGGGGTATCTGCAGGATTACTGGTGCATGTGTCACTGCTGGTGCTGCTTGGGTCCCTGCTGGTGGTGCTTTGGTCCCTGGTTTCACTTGAGAATTGAATAAATGCTATAGTTGAAATGTGTTAATATGACATGCATGTCGTCGCTAAATAATTATCATCAACAATATTCAAAAGGAATTTGTTTTTCATCTTTACCGCAATAATGACTTATTTCAAGTGACATATTGCATTCGTTCTAGTTCGGTAATTGTACTCATTGATAAATTAGCGCGGAATTATTAATTCTTGTCAAGTGACCCTATCATTTGAAGGGTAATAATAAAAGAAAAATATATGTATTGATGTATACGTATCCGATACTTGTCCAGTGCTCTGGTTTGTAACTTCCGTTTCACTCTACATATATACGCCTGAAGTCAATGACCAACTGAGTTAGGGTTCTATGATGTTATTGGTTTGCCAAATGCATCTTTCCACGCAGGAAGTTGAACATTACAGTTTGAGTGCCAAACAAAACTAAATAGAAATTGTAAATGATGTAAATACGGACAAATTGCGATGAAACAAATCTTGTCAGTGCATAATGACACAAAAGATTGGAAAACCCATTCCGATAGTGACATCTGGGGACTGGTTACATAAATGTACCTGCGCAGTCAGGTGCTGCAGTCAGGTAGGGTACAGCAAAAGTTGGAGGCCTCATATCAAATGTCCGTAAAATACTCTGTTGCATGAAATGAAATAAAGGGCCGGTAAAATGCAGAAAAAAACATAGACCCTGTCCACAATAGTTTTATAACATGTCAATGTTGAGAATACACATAGACATCAGACGTGTAAATACTGGTTCACCCACAGTTGGGGTGTGTGACCGAAGAAACTTAGTATATAATTTAATTTTCAATGCCTGTCTAAGCAGATAAACATGTTTATCATGCCTCCAAATTGGCAGGGATTTACGGGACGCATAAAACACGCGTCTGGTACGCAAAAATAAATGACAGGACGCAGGTTTTATTACAATATGCGTCCGACGGGACACACCATAATTAATGTACATGTATAAAAATGCTAAGTATATAAATGTAGATCTAGCACCAAGTTGTGTAGAATGGTAAATCTGCACAATTCCCATGATAGAATATTATTTAAAATAATACTCAAGGAGACACACTCTTAACAATTCGTTTCCACTTTTAAATTCATTTTCGGGATCCCTATCGGATGTTACAATTATTAGTCAAACAAATACATATGTGCGCGTATGCTATCAGAAATAGAATCGAGAATACGAACTATAACGGCGTCGGGGGGAAGAGTGAACGTAAATAAGCAGTTGAAAGCCAGGTAAAGGGAAAGCCGAGAAAAAGAAGAAAGAAACAAAACAAAACAAAACAATAGTTCCAGAATGACCGGATTGATTTAAAATATCAATGATTTTTATCATGTGTGTTCTTGCTTGACTGAATGCAACTAAAATCACTTTTTTAAGTATCTTTGCTCAACCGGCACCTGAATTGGTATTCAAAGACTACAGAGCTGCCGGGCGCGTTCCTAGATGGTAGCTAGTGAAATGCCCTGTCTAAGCGAGTAGTCAGGTCATAATACGGAAAGCCTAACCACGAACCATTGTAGCCAAACACTGTGGAGAAACGCCAAGCCCTATTCAGTATCAAGACCCAGTTCTTATTTTTCATTTTCTCAAGTGCAGACTTGCTGA
>MJUU01011006.1:534-20803 GCA_002080025.1 Modiolus philippinarum
TTTTTTTTATAATGCTATTTTCTTTATCGTCAGCAAAGTACTTTTATGCAGCATAGAAAAGTTGCATTTATAAAAGAAAAGGCAAGCTCTAATTTCTACTAAGCAAGCTTAACAAAGCCAAGCAAAAAACTGAAAAGCATATGCTATAAACCTTTACTTTACCTGGTCTCTGAATGAAACATACCTAAAAGTATAACATGAAATAATCATTTATTATTTTGCAAATATACAAAATGGGTGACTATATGGAAAAACAAAATTAAATAAATGAAATTAGAAAAGTGGCAACACAAAACATAACAATGCAATGTGAAAATACTTATTTTTTTTTAACAATACAAAAAAAAATGAAATGCAACAAAACTGTACATTTATCAACCAGAAAATCTACGTCTAAAAGCACAACGCATGTTTAAAAATTATGCACAAGTTTTTTCTGAAACTACTGGGATAATGTTACTAGCATGCTATATCACTACGACACTGCCATGCGTCCTTGGAGTTAAGTCTGGTTTCTAGAACCATGTGTGTACCCCTGTCTTTAATCCTGGTCTGAAGTCTTTCCTCTTTTCTGATTTTATAAGCAACATCTGCCAAACCGTTCCGAGCTTCTTTCATTGACAAAGGCAGGTCATCTACAATACGCATTTTTTTTCCTGCCAATGCATGACCTCTAGACATAAGAAATCGCTTGTCAGAAAAATGTATGAACCTGACAATTATCGGACTCGGACGTTTTGTACGGTTAGGATAGGACCTTGATGGTACTCTATGTACACTAGCTATGGGTATTGCATCTGCTTTTATCTTATCAATGCCTAAATCAGTCACCAAGAAGTCATATAATACATCTGATATGTCCTCGTCCTCTTTCTCCTCCTTTCCATAAATCAATACATTGTACTTTCTTTATTATTTAACAATATTTTGTTCAAACCTAAGGAGTATCTCAATCTTGCATACCTCTGTCCTTATCTGATTTTGGCTTTTCTATTTAGATCCTATTGGTAATATGTTCTCTATCAGTCTTTACACATATTTCGGTATATGGATTTCCAATATTTTGATTCTATCTCCAATGAAGAGACATAAGTTGTCGAAATGCGCATATGCAGAATCCAAATTAACAGCAACTTCGGTATTATGATATTTATATGTATTGCTCCCAAAATTACCCTATAAGATTGAAATATTTAGCATTTTAGCTTTTTTTCCTTTCTCTCGATACCAAACTTATATATCGTCTGTCAAACATGACCTGTAAAATGGTAGATATTATATGTTGGTGCTTATTTCATTTGTCGCGACACAACATTTATATGTATTTTTCCCAAAATTACCTTAAAGATTGAAATATTTTGCATTTTACTTTGTTTCCCTTCTTGCGATACCAAATTTATATATCTTTTGTCAAAAATGTATTATTGCTTTTTTCCTTTCTGGCGATACCGAATTTGTTCATCTTTTGTTAAATATACCTCAAAAGTGGGAGATATTATATGTTGGTGCTTATTCAATTGACGCGATAGTTGAAATAAGCATCAACATATAATATCTCTCGCTTCTCGCGAAGTAAAATACTTAGGAAAAATGAATATTTTTGTCATTTGTGAGAACAAGTTTCAACCGCATAATGAAAACCTGACTTTTCAAAACTATTTATGCCAAGATTCATAAAAAGCTATATCGAGACATATTAAACTTCTTCATAAGAATATGATAATATAAAATATTGTAAAAAAATTGAATAATTTCAGTGAATTGTAAAGAATAAGTTTCAAAAGCATAATGAAACCTTACTTTTCAAACATATTTATGTTAAGATTTATAAAAAAAAAACTATGTTGCAACATATAAAACTTCTTCGAAAGAATATGAAAATGTAAAATGTTTAAGAAAAATGAATAATTCAGGTCATTTGTAGAATAAGTCTCAACCGCAGAATGAAAACCTGACTTTTCAAAACTATAAAGGCTAAGATTCATAAAGAGCTATATCGTGACATATAAAACTTCTTCAATAGGATATAATAATTTATAATATTTTAGACAAATGAATATGTTGGTCATTTGTACACAACAAGTTTCAACTGCATGACGAAAACCTCATTTTTTCAAACATATTTATGTTAAGATTTCTATAAAGCTATATCGTGACATAAAATATTTCTTCAAAAGGATATAATAATGTAAAATATTCTAAAAAATTAATACTTGTGGTCATTTGTAAAGAACAACTTTCAACCGCATAATGAAAACCTCACTTTTCTAACATATTTATGTTAAGATTTATAAAAAGCTATATCGCGACATATAAAACTTTTGGAAAGGATATGAATGTAAAATATTTTAGAAAAATGAATAATTTTGGTCATTTGTAAAGAATAAGTCTAAACCACATAATGAAAACCTGACTTTTCAAACATATTTATGTTAAGATTCAAAAAAAGCGATATCGCGACATAAAAAACGTGTTCAAAAAGGATATGATAATGTAAAATATTTTAGAAAATTAATATTTTTGGTCATTTGTAAAGAATCAGTTTCGACCACATGATACAAGCCTGACATTTCAAACATATTTAACAAGTGTTGGGAACCCCAATAGGGCTATTATATCCCAATGGGGCTATTATATGGTTTTATCCAAATTGGGATATTTGACCAGTTTTTTATGAAATATTTTTTACATTACATTGACGCGTAATGAAACATTAAACATGAGGAACTTCGTGATTTTAGTCATCAAATGGCATTTGGTCATCTTTTGAACGATACTACATTTCACCAGGAGAGACATTTTTATTATGTAAAATGAACGTTTGATGCTGTAAAAAATCAAGACAATCACAACTATCAACCAGTTAATACTCAAGGCAAGACAAAAGGGAGTCTTTGCAATATTATTTGATTAAATATGAAGCTCAGATTTTAAAAATATGTAATAGTATTGAGGTTTCAAGAGTGATTGTTGCACTCTACGTGTTGTACATTTATAGTAGTATTTTCAAGACACGGACAAAGGGAGCAAACTCTAGAAGAAATCAAAATTCATTTCCAAATGACTTTTTCTCTATACTTCATTCATTAAATGATCAAAAACCTTTCGTAAACTATCACAGTTTGTTTTTAATCGACTAAAATAGAAATTTCTTCAAGAGAAGCATCATAGAACGATTGTTAGCTCCTTAACGCTAAAATTATCGCTAAATCAAAGTACCATATTTTCTGTATCATAAATCGTTCTATAGAAAATTTGCAACATCCCTTTAACAACAGAAGTATATCCTCTAACAAGCTCTAACACTATAGATTTATCATTTCTAAGATTCGTGATGCAGCATTAAACCCCAAAATTGTAATTAACAAGTAACTGGTCACATATCCCAATTGGGGTTTCTCCCAACTTGTTGAAGTTAAGATTTCTAAAAAACTATATCGCCACATATAAATCTTCCTAAAAAGGATATGATAAAGTAAAGTATTTTAGAAAAATGAATAAAGTTAAATTACAACATATAAAACATTTTACATAGAGTACGGTGAAGCAAAAAAATCTATTACAAAACAAAGTATTAATATGGTATACACGGATTTGCCTTTTTAAGCCAGAGGGAAACATGATTTTGGCAATAAAATTACTAAAGAATTGACCTGAAAATGGGAAAGGGTGTCCAACTGAAACGAGAAGTATTATAAATTGTACCCAGAAAACGAAAAAAGTTACTTCTTAAACCAAAATATCCCCAATCTTTGAAACAGGAAAGCGGCAAAAATACGACAAACTGTTTTTTGAATATGGCCATGGTCGGTGATTACATGTATCATATAATGATGATATATATTCCCTTTGTCCCGACAGATGAACAGAATTAGTATCTAATTTTAGATCAGAGACATATAATAATTATATATATCTGTATAGATGTTTATTTTGGAGCGGGAACATATTATCAGAAAGATTTTCAATTTAATTTAATGTATTTGCAATTGTTTCGCATTTACTTATCCGAATGGAACGTGTTATGTGGAAATATATTTTATTTCCTCGGCTATCGCGTAAAATGCGATGTAATTTAGAAAACTCGTTTTAATTAGTGATATTCGCGACAGCTTTCAAGTTCACTTGAAGTTCACTAGTGAACGCGATAATACCTGTCATGGAATAGCTACCTTTTCTTAAAAAGTGAACCTCGCGACAGTTAAGAGAACACGAAGTGCACTTAAAAAGTGAACTTTTTGGACCGTTGCGTCTGCACCCATCTGTAAATTATAAGGGGATCCACTGCCCATATTTTTTGGAAACCAGGTATAAAATAGGTTGTAAATAATAATTGAGAATTTGGTTGACATGGAAACTAAGGCAGGGACTTGTAATTTTTAGAAAAAAAAACGTGTTTTGTGCTGCATGTTGTGTTTTGATTTCAGCAATATGTATTAACTAATTAATAAGGGTAACCCCTGCCCAAATTGTTTTAGAAAGAGGAATAAAATTGATGAACAAGAGAGCATTTAGTTGCCATAGAAACAAAATCAGGAACATATATGTCTTTAAAAAAAAAACAAGGAATTATGCTGTTTTTGATGTTTTGATTGCAACAGTATGTATTACCTAGATTATAAGGGGAACCCCTGCCCTGATATTTTTTTTGGAACCAGATATGAAAATTTGTTGTATTGGATACTGCAGCATTTGGTTTCCATCGAAATCAATTAAGCCTGAAACCTATAATTTTGAGAAAAACGTGTTTTCTGCTGCATGCCATGTTTTGAGTTCAGCAATATGTATAAACTAATTAAAAAAGGATACCCCTGCAAAAGGTTTTTTAAGAGGCATTCTTGTAATGCCTGCAATCCAATACGGGAGTTCGTTTGGGAGACTTTTGTGTTTTGCCCTGCGAACACAGTTATAACTTGTTATAGTCTCCCAAACGAAGTTGGGAGACTTATTGTTTTTGTTTCTTTTCTTATTGAGTCTCCAAACGAAATTTGGGGAGGCTTATTGTTTTTACTCAATTCCTAAGATGTCGCTCCAAACGAGGTCGTGGAGACATATTGTTATTGTTCCGTTTCTTTGTTATTACGCTTTCAACCAAGTTCGGACACTTATTGTTTTTGTTGCGTTTCTTATTATTATGTCGCCTTAGACGTTGTCCGGGCGACATATCGTTATTGTTCTGTTGCCTCTTATTCTTTTTCTTATTAAGTCTCCCAATCGAAGTTGGAAGACTAATTGTTTTTGTCGCGTTTCTTATTATTATTCTCCTTTCTTTCTTCTCGTCTTTCTTTCTTCTCGTCTCGTCTCGTCTTGTTCGAACCAGATCTCAGAGAGCTTTCAAACTCTGTAGGATGCTAGCCACATCTACATGTGCAACATGCAAAAATTTTCAAAAGGGGGTTTATTTAAGGTACATTTTGGGATTGATAAAGGGTTGGGGTCCTCCATGCTAACCCTGTGAGAAATTGTCCAACAGTGCAGATAAAATCAACAGTGCATCAACCATGTAAGCCGTAATACGAGTATAATTGTTAGTCAATAATTAAAG
This sequence comes from Modiolus philippinarum, assembly GCA_002080025.1. Lineage (NCBI taxonomy): Eukaryota > Metazoa > Mollusca > Bivalvia > Mytilida > Modiolidae > Modiolus > Modiolus philippinarum. The sequence continues at coordinate 6,080 of MJUU01011006.1, forward strand.
ATGAATGAAAAATTGGCAACATATATTATATATATTTACTGTAAATTTAGTTCTAGCAGATGGTCATTTCGACAACATATGTCTCCTCAGTGCAGTTCGAATTGAAATATTCGGAAGGCAAAAAAAAAAAAAAAAAAAAAAATAATAGCTTCTTACATGAGAGCAGATCAAAGATTGGGGTATCTTTCATGAATGTAAGAAATTCCGACTATTCTCGAGTTGAGCACAGCGACACGAGATATTAAGACGAATAATTTCTTACATGAGTAAAACATATTCCGATCTTTGATTTTGATCGAATGTAAGTAGCGATTTCTTCCGAAAAATACAACAACAAACATCTGGAAAACTATATAGGGTGCGAGTAACGTCCTCGATGTTCGGGTGTACCTTACATGACATTTAGTCATGGCTACGATTATTGTATCCCAAAAATGAAAATTTATGGTTGTATGGTTGGTCACTTACCCATTTGAGACGAGGTCGCGTGCATAAATTTCACATGAGTCGTCTCTCACTGTAAGCCACCATTTACGAAGAAGAATATAAACTATCACATAACAAAAACCAATACAATAAAAAGGACAACAAAAATCAGCAAAGGATAGATCTCTGTACGAAGAATTACACTTAAGTTTTTAATTATATTTTCAGCAATTTAGATTTTACAAATTTTCTAATAATACATGTATCTTTTATCCTGCCAGCACCAGAGTAAAAGACTTATGGGCTGGTAAATATACTTAGAGACAAAACTTCCATCGGCAAAGACATTGAAATGTAGAGATATATATTTACAGGAATACTAGCAAAAGTGAACAAATTGTTTGCAACCTGTTCAACAGAAAGTATCGAAATTTGTGGAATTCAAGTGTTGCGGGCTTCTCGACAGAATTATCAGGGCGAACTCGTATTACAAAAGTACTGTTTTGTACCATATATATCTGAAATAGATTGCGATGAAGTTACTTCTAGGGAAATGCATGTATGTTCAAACTATTGCCTAAGCAAATTAGAATCATCCCTCATCATAACGGAAATGGACGATCTGCGAGCACAGTGGAACGAAAACATTCATTTGCTAGCAGGATCATCAAACATAGGAGCGGACAATATATTAACAACAACAATAAAGAAGCTATGTGATAATGAAGTCAATCGATTCGACGGCTACTCAGGCATTGATGCATTAGACGAGCGTTTTAATCTAATGCATTGCAATGAAATAGTTCATACTTGTTTGCAAATTGTCATTGAGAACACAAATGGGAGTCATTTAAACCTTCTTGAAATAGGCCTGAAAAGTAAAATGTATGAGCATATTTTAGCATACTTTGAATTTGATAGAACAGTGTCAACTAACTATGTAGTTACTGACATACACAGAACGAAAAGGTTGGACCATTTACCGCAAAATATTGTCTACATTGAATGGGATAAAGTCATTCCGAATCAGAGTGACTTTGTAGTCGCAAAAAATGTACTTCACAGCGAGAAGAATATTTCATCCGTATTACTTCAAATATCAAAGTTGATAAAACCAGGTGGTTTTATCTTAGTTGAAGAAGTTACATGCAATTTTCCAATTGCTTATGTGCTGGAGAATGTAAATAAATGCATAGCAGAAATAGAAGATGCACACGAGCGCAACTGTCTTGGCTACTGTGATGACGCCAAATGGGAAGAAATCTTTGCACGCCAAGGATATAACGTTGTTTTCAAGCGGTCAAGTAAGGTGTTGTCGACACTTTATCTTCTAAAGCAAAGACGTATAAAAACAAAAACCAACAGACTATTTGGCCTTAATGACGTCAAGGGAACATGGTTTAGTGAATTGAAATCAACATTGTCACAATCAAATGATTCGGATATTTGGTTAACAGCCTCAGGTGAAGATGTAAATGGAATCCTAGGTCTGTTTAACTGTATAAAGCAGGAACCAGGGGGTGAAAACCTAAGGTTATTATTTTTATGCTAAGAGGTATTTGTCATTATGAAAACAATAATATTAAAGAAAATATACATTACTTAAATATTTTTTCCTTTTAAGATTCCCACCACTTATTATTTCATTTTATTTCATTTCATAAAATAGAGTACACATTTAATATGGAACTTGTAATTTTCTTTCCTGACTGCTCATGCGACATAGATCAATTGCAAGGATCCCTGAGTAGCAGCAGATAATTTTCTACCCAATCTACAGTCTTGCACACTCTTCCGAGGGAGCTTTGTGCCAATCGTTAGATTCAAGTGGCTCCGACGAGATGTAAACCATCGAGATGGGACCTTATCTGTAACATTAGAATTGTAATGCAGTTTTGCGTGTCATTCCAATTGTAATGGTCAATATATGTTCAAAGATAAAATCATTACGAAGATCTTCAAGGTCATCAACATAATGAATGTTTATAACGATAATTATAAAGAGTCACCGCCTAAGCTGTCTGTAAACAGACAAAGCTTCCAAAAACGTTTCTGTTATTTGAAAGAAACACTCTATCGATGTCCAACATAATGAATTGACAAAGTCAAACACTTTCATACGTAGTAATTGTGACGAAAAAAACGTTAATCATGCAGTACATCAATGATACATAAATGCTCCAAGTTCCACCTAAAGCTAACATCTTGCCTTTGTACTGGGTTCCTAAGTTTCACAAAAATCCCTACAAAAATCGTTTTATTTCGAAATCGAGTAACTTTTCTTCCAGTAATTAATCCATCCATTTAACCATTGCATTCACCTTTACTAAAAAGTTAGTTATTAAATACTGTGAAAAAAACTTAACAAAACACAGCTGTTAATTTGGAAACGTTTAGATTTTATCTGTACTATAGAGACATAAGTTGTCGGAATGCGCATATGCAGAAAGTAAATTCACACCCGAAAGCCGATTTTATTTGGAACCTAAATTTTGGTGAATTTTGTTTAAAACTAAGGAGTATCTCCCTCATGCAAAGCTCTGTCCTTAGCTAATTTTGGCTTTACATTTATATCATATTGGTTATTTGTTCTCTCTCAGTTTTCAATTATGTTTGAGTTTCTGGTCTTCCAAACGTTTAGATTTTAAAGTTGTCGAAATGCGCATATGCAGAAGGTAAATTCACAGTGACTTCGGTATTTAGTTATTTGGAGTAAAAAAAAAACACCCATTGAAGTTTTAGATTAATTTTAATTAATAAAAGTAGCAGTTTAATCTATTGGCATCTATGAATTTCTACACTAAATACAATTATTCCATATAAACTGATTAAATCCAAACCGGGACAAATTATTAAATGGTCTTTTAAATTTTTTGGTCTGCAGTCTATTTGTTGTCATAAAAAGGAAAGGAGGTTTGGGGTATGAGTAGAGCTCATTGTTTAAGGCCTCACGGTGACTTCAAGAAGAAAAACAACAATACAAGCGTTGTTTCATTGCTTTTTTACCATCTATTTGTAGAGAATTTGTCTCATGTGCCTTTACTTCAAATCCCTTCTTTTGCTTATTGGAACTCCCGTAGGTGTTCAATTCTCATAACAGATCTTTTTCTGTTCTGTGACGAAATGGACTTTATAAAAAAAACTAAAGCGACCGAACAAAACGATAATAAATTCATTTAAATTTCCAATGATAGCAGCAGTATATTGAAAAAAAATCGGTTATGTAAACTAATTTACCCACAAGAATTGAAACTTAAAAAAGCAAACAAAAATTAATCTAAATATCATCGTCTGTCGAAAATTGAAAACTAAAATTTATGAGGTAAAGGAAGATTTCATTTAACTATTATTAATGTCCTCTCTGTTAATGTGACTTTCCTCTAGCTCCTTCCTACGTTGTGTATACATCTCAAACTGGTATTTCAGAAATTGTAATGTTTTAAAGAAGGTATGAACTTTTAATATTGATATCGTGACTTGCAAACAGCTTATTACTAAGGGCGTTTCTCAACCTCGCTTTTATGGTAATATTGTTTCAAAAACCAAAAACGTATAAAAAATCCAGTAAAGAATGATATTGATAGGATATTCTGCATGAGAGCTTTAACGTGGCTCACTCGTCACAGTTTTGAACTTGTGTCAGATTTCGGAACTCCTATGGTATCCTCGAGTTCACTGGCTTAAAGAATTTTAAACATCACTTTACGTCCGTCGTCCGTCCTTCGTCTGTCCGTCAATAATTTCAAAAAGCTTCTCCTCTGAAACCAATCTGCCAATTATAATCAAACTTGGCCTGAATCATCACCAGGATATGCAGTTTCAAGATTCTCTTCGATTAGTCCGATGACCTTACAGGATTGTCGCCGTCACTAAAAATAGAACATAGGGGTAAATTGCTGTTATTTTGCAAATAACTGGAAAACCGTTACAGATATCAGAAATCTGACAGCAGTAAAAATGATCAGTATGGCAAGATCTACCTGCCCTGCAATTTTGAAGAAAATCCGAAAACCTGTCGTGAAGTTATTGCCCTTTTTCCGTAAAATTTTCAAAATTTTAATACTAATAATTTTTTATCAGAAAAACTTTAAGAGATAGAAGTCAATTTTAAAATGCAAAAATGTTCAGTATGTCAAGATCTACCCATCCTGAAATTTTGAAGATAATCCAAAAATCCTAATTGGAGTTATTGTCCTTTTTTCACAGAATTTTCAAAATTTTCATATTTTTCGTCTTTAATTTCCAAAACTATAGAAGATGAAAGTTAAATGTAAATTGATAAAATGCTTGTAATGCTGTGACGACTTCAAAACTTGTGTTGAAAATTATTGTTTGACCGCTTTTTTCAAAATAGCCGCCAAAAAAGGCAAGAAAATTCAACATTGTCCGATTTCAATAAAATTTGGTTTCCAAGTAGATATTGATGTTTTGACTTCAAAACCGGTGTTGAAAATTGTTCGTTGACTGCCATTTACTAATGGCTGCCAAAAAAGGCGGGAAAATTCAAAATTGTGCGATTTCAATGAAATTTGGTTTCCAAAAGGGTATTGATGTCCCAACTTCAAAACTGATGTTAAAAATTGTTCGTTGACGCCATTTTCAAAATAGCCACCAAAAAAGGCAGGAAATTCAACATTGTCTGATTTCAATGAAATTTGGTTTCCAAGTGGATATTGATGTCGCTACTGCAAAACCAGTGTTGAAAATTGTTTGTTGACTGTCATTTTCTAAATGGCCGCCAAATAGGCGGGAAAATTCAACATTGTCCGATTTCAATGAAATTTGGTTTCCTAATAGATATTTATGTCNTAACTTAAAGAATTGGTGTTAAAAATTGTTGTTTACTGCCATTTACCAAATGATGTCTCGACTTCAAAACTGGTGTTGAAAGTGGTCCTTTTCAAGACAAATGTTTGTCAAAAAAGCCAAACAAAGAAGTATAGTAAAACATGATCAGACTTAAAATAGAGTCTAAGTTAATGGTGGTGTTTGCTCTACCAAAGTTTGAGAGACTGAAGTTCAACTGTATAACTTACAATGTTAGCTTGATTGTGGCAACTGCAAGCCAGATGAGCGATAAAGGCTCCAGGGAGCCTCTGATTTATGCCTTCTATCTCTGTTAAAAACACGGACCTACATATTTCTTTTTACCATTTCATTTAGTCAACAATGCTTAATGAATTTAGAAAGGATTCAAGAAATCCCTGATATAAACAGCATCAGGAGTGAGCCTCCTTAAATTTCTTTGAGATTCAATGACCAAAAGGTATACTGGCTTTTCATTGATACTGCCGATGTCCTCTAAAATCCATAATTATTCTTTCGGGAAGTTTTGAGTTTGATTTTTCTTTGGTGGTGCAACAGTGTTATACCCACAGACTAGGCTCCTTGAGCTTAGCCGGCAGTTTAGCGATGACCTCTCCTTGACCCATTTTTTAAATTACGTTTTGTCTTATTCTTTCCTTTTCAAGATTGTGGTAGTCTTGGGAGTTAGTATTCTCCCTGTATTGGGTTTTATTTGTATGCTTATTATAATATAAGGAAACATGATAAAGAAAGCGGAGGTTTTGGAACCTATTAATCGGTTCAACCCTACCGCTAGCTCTTATTAGTGCCGCTATCCCGCTATCCGGAGTTCCTATTGTTGTCTACGTTTTTCTTTTGACTTGTATTGGCGTTTTTCTTGTGGAGCCACCTGGTGGATTGTGTCATGTGATTGAGATATTCAGCCATTGTAAGTGTTTCCTGTTATCTTATCTCGTTAATATACTAAAATCGCATCATGTTTTAATATTTGACACTTTCTTCGTGAATACTAACAACACACTGTAAACCCTTAACACGTAGAACATTTGAATTCAGTTTTATAGCTACTGTAGGGGGCTTCCTATTATCTAAGATTTTTTTTTCTTAAACTTTCGGCATTTTCATAAGTTAAAAGTTCACTTAAACTGCAGTGTCTTGAATATCATATCTTTTCTAGTTGAATGAAGCAACAGGCTATACAGTTCGCTTATAACTCGAAGAATTGATTTTCTTTTGATCATCGCAGTTTTTGAAGTTCACTCGATTCGTCTAAATAACAATTAATCGTCGATAATTCCTCCACAATCATTTTCCTGTTTTATATCAACTCCCACCATCGTAAGTTTGTCCTTAGCTATATTTGATATTACTGATTATTCGGATTTCGTTTGGTATATACATTTTAACATTTTTTGAAATTATGGATTTCCATTGTTGAGGTTCTAGTGCTGCTGATGAGGAATAAATTTCCGAAATGGCCATACAGCTCATTAAAGTTAGTGCAGTTGGAGTTATCATATTTGTTATGGTCTCATGTTCATTTACTCCATATCCTTTCGTAAAATATTTGCAATTATCAGCTTGTTGTTTTACATTTTAGTATTTCAAAATTGTAGGGCTTTTTTAAAAACAAAATCTTTATGTTATAATTAAATTCAGGTGTGTTTTCAAAATGGAAAATCAATTCATGGATCTCTCTCCAAACAGTGAGGAACTCTCACAGATTTTACAGAAAGACTTAAAGATGAATGTTTTTAAAGAAGGTCAATGGGGATCATACAGACATTTGGCTTTTACAAAAAGTAAGTCCTTAGCTTCAAAATGTGTCAGTTACGACAAACTTCAAACTAACAAATGGCTCGCTTCGGCATTAACAACCCAAAAGATGAACTTTGACCTTCTAAATTGTATTTTTAACAACTAACGCCCTACTTGCTAATACATAAAATACTCGAAATAAAATTTATATTGGGAGTGTATCTATGAAATTAAAACAAAACACTGACATTTATTTAAGTAGTAAATATGATGTATGACAATAGGACAATTTTCAATCTTTGTCGTGATGTCACGTGAGTTTATATTTCTTAGTGTTTTACATAAAAATGTCATCGAAAAAGAATTTTCGATTGTTTTTTTACCTTTTGAGCAAGGCAAATGGAAAGCCGTTGTGGAATTTATTCGCTATTTATTGATATCTATAAATGAATTATCGATATTAACAAATGATTTATAGATATCTATAAATCACTTTTAAATAGCAATAAATCATTTATAGATATTAATAAAAAGTGCAAATTATTAATATCTGAAATTCATTTTTTTAAAATCTATAATTCAGTTATTGATATCTATAATTTGACACTAATTATAGATATCTATAATTGATTTTTATCTCGAAGCCATGAAATGGCTGGAGAGTTATTGATATGACAAGAAAAAATCACGTGCCCCGCATGAGGCTTCAATTCACACAGCTGAAGCGATCTATATTTAAAGTTTACATAAGTACACGTGTCCAGAAGCGCGATTAATTTAGTATTATAACATTGAGTTTATTACATTACGTTTATAAATTTTCAAAGTCAGTTACGTATTTATTGTTTTGAGTATCAATTAGTGCTTAATAGATTCAGGGATTGGTGTTCTATAATTATGATTTAAATTATTTATTTAGGTCGAACATGTCCCCATTCATAGTTACAAAAAATCAATAACGAGTCGTTGTAGTGTGTATTCTTAAAATAGTGTAGTAAATGTTTCGTAGCATTCAAAATACAAACATCGCTATTTGTTCGTTCGAATTTTCGCACAAATTAATTATCAAGCGCAATTTGGCCATTTACAGCGATATTAAAGACTGAAAACTTCTTAAAAGGCTCTCGCTTTGCGGTCGCCTTTTAAGAAGTTTTTACGCCTTTAAAATCGCAATAAGTGGCCAAATAGCAATGAAATCAACATGCGAAATCACACAATCCGATTATTTTCACGTATGACGGACTATAACTTAATACATGCAGACGTATGCAGTAGTTCTTTGGATGACTACGAAGTTTTGCCACATATAGAATTTCAGGGCTTCGAGATTCAGCTCCATCGGAATTTTGATTAAGTATCTATAATTCAAATCTCTATAATACGATTTATTGATATCTATATTTCAATTCTCTACAATTCGATTTATCGATTTCTATAACTGAAATCTCCAAAATTCGATTTATTGATATCTATAATTCAAATCTGCATTAATCGCCCCTGTGACACTGATCAGTAATTGTATTAATTATTGTATATTTAATGAAGAGTTCAGCTGACTCTGATTATTTTCTAATATCTATAATTCAATTCTAATATCCACAAGTTTAGCTTTTTAAAATAGCTTCCTGGTTAATAGCAGCCATTTAAAATAATTGTAATAAATAAGTTTGCATTGCTGATTTGCAAAATGAAAGTGTTCGTGTTATGTTGTTTTTATATCCTAATTTAAACAAAAATGATTTTAATTGCCAACATTATTTTCCGTTCTCACATCAAGAAAGGTTTTTGAAATTGTTAAGGAAATGAACTTCGATAACGCTATGATTTTGACTTGATGAAAACTGACCTCTTAGATTATGTACATTTTGTGTTTCCTACCACTTCCGATAATTTAAACCTAAAAATCTTGTAGATTTTATAGAAATGCAGAGTACATATTCTTCCCTGACCGTGTCATTTATCAATGGTTCGAAAGGAAGTAACATACCTGTGCTAGTACAATAGCGTCCAGCACAATTTCCTTGAAGTTCGTTTTTTGTGAAGTCGGCATAACGTCATGCATCCGAGACCTTTTATCTAAATTGCCCCAACTATGTAGTAAGAGGGAGCAGAGTCGGGGCGCGGTCAGTCAAAATAGCCAGATTCAACTGTTAACTGTTTTCGGGAAAATTCAAGACAGTTAGTATGTTAATGAAACCGATATTGCACCCCCTGTCTTTTTGAACAGGTCCAAGTTGTATCTGAGCAACCCTCCCATGGGTTCAGATGATTGGCAATGGACAATATATTTCTTTTTTTACCATAGCTGCAAAAACCGAATTGAATTTCCCATTGAAAGAAAAGATAAAAGGGTTGTAGTGATGTCATAACAGCAATTCGTTATTTTAAGGATTGTTATAAGCCATGTAAACTGCATGCGTGTTGTCATTGTCAAAGTGAAAGTAATTTGAGATGGTAAAATGCATTGAACATGTGCAAGAACATGCATGCAACGAAAAGAAAAGACATTTATGAGAATTATTTGTTACCGATCCTTAAATCTGTAGTAAGAAATCCTGAAATATTGATGTCTCAGTTGTTTATTCATAATATGTGTCTTTTTATAACCGATCTATAAGTTATTTATAGTTAAAAGGTATTGTCCTAACACGGATTTGAATGCGTCCTACAAAATTTTTATAAAGGCACTTTCGAAAACATGCATGTATTTAATAGTGCTTTTCCCTAATATGTATAACACTTATAATTGCTATTATGTTACCAGTAATCCATTACTGATGTTGTATGAATACAATGCTAAATCTTGCAAGATATCGAGCTTTTATCTTCCTACATATATCATAAGTGACTATCGAAAATAGAATGCATGCTTTTCAAGTTTTTTCGTCGATGATGGAATTCATTTTATGAAATGGCACGAGAAATCGGACCGAGACATACTCTTTAGCATATTGTTCATTAACACATGAAAAGCTATGTTTTTCTTCTCTTTGGGGCATGCCTGCAGCAAACAAATCTAGTACCCGATTTCCAGGGAAAGCGGGAATAAATCGACTCTGTGACACTGATCAGTTCTCACAAAGTAAAAATATACACTATTGACAAATATTTTGACTGCTTTTACCAGAGTCAGTCGTTCTTGGACTTAAAGAGTCTGAACAACGTTGAGAATGACTGTGCTCTGCTGATTCAACGCTGATCAGTCTTTTTCACCACTAGTTTTGACTGAAAATGTCTGAATAGAGTTAACTTACTTCAGTCAGTCTCAGTCTTTACCTGTGTTGTAGAAGTCTGCCCAGTGTTGAGCCAACAATGGTCAGTCATTCTCAACACTGCCTGTGTTGTAAATGACTGACTTTTGTTGAGAATGTCTGTCAAGTGTTGAGTCAACGCTGACCAGTCATTCTCAACGCTAGCTGTGTGGTAAAAGACTGATCTGTGTTAAAAATGACTGACCAGCAATTACTCAACGTTGGACAGACATTTTCAACACATATCAGTCCTTTAAGGCACGTGCCGTGTTGAGAACGACTGATCAGCGTTGATTCAACACTGGACATTACCACACAGTTAGCGTTGAGAAAGACTGATCAGCGTCGACTCAACGCTGGACAGACTTTTACAACTCAGACCAGTCTGAAACAAAAACAAAACAGTTTCAAACAAAAGTAAAGAGTTTTATTTATTTTATTCGTTTATTTTTTTTAAAGTATTGATCTTATTAATTTTATTTATATTTTTTATTGAGCAATAATTAATTTTTATTTGTATCTTCATTTTTTTTATTCATTTAATTTTATCTATACTTCTATTTTTTATTTATTCAATTTATTTATATTTGTATTTTTTTTTTATTTATTTACATTCCTTAACTTATCTGTTCATTCATGCAGCTATCTATTTTTATATGTTTTTGGCAATAATGTATTGGTAAACAAAAACTGAACAGATGGACAACATTTAACCCCGCCAGACCACACCGACCACCTTGAATACTTTTGTGATTATCGCGTTAATGTTCGAATTAAATGTAAGCAAATTTTGTGTACACCCGCTTTTTGTCCCGTTTTATCGGAATAAAATTCAAGACTTATTCGATTTTTATTTTCTTTATATTCTTGATTAATATCACGCAAAAAGAATTATTACCTCCAAAACAAAAATTCTTCCGTATAGAAATTGATATGAACTCTAAGATTGAACGAAATCATAATCACAGAAAGTACAATTGTATTCTTAACTAATAAACAAATCTGCAATTTACACTTTTTGGTTTCGTTATAGAGCCAATATGTTCATCACTCATATTACAGGTACTCCGTCTCAACCCTTCAAGAGTTTATGTGACCATGTACATGTCTCTCTGACTTATGTCCATCGGACTGATGTGAGATTTAAATAATGTCCGTACGCTATGCCTCTTTTATTTTGCATAATTGGATATTTATGCGACTTCCAAATTTTGTTTCCACCCATATTGATAATTATGTATATAATGACCAATTTGTCCTGTAATATTTCCGGTTTATTTACTGACAATCAATCATTTTTTCGTATGAAGCAAAGTTATTACAGGGCTGATACAACAGAAACAAAAACAACTAGCCCATACTTTAAATTTCAGCTTCAGATATATAGACGATGTGCTTTCTCTTAATAACCCAAGATTGAAAGAATGTTTACATCGCATCTACCGCAGTGAACTTGAAATTAAAGAGACAACCGATACACTCGACTCTGCTTCATACCTTGACCTTTTGTTAAACATTGACGAGCATGGACGTCTGAAATCTAGATTATATGACAAACGTGATGATTTTGAATTTCCATTTGTAAACTTTCCCTTTCTCTGCAGCAATATACCTACATCCCAAGCATATGGATTATATATTTCACAATTAATTCGTTACTGCAGAGCAAGCAGTACATACAGTGACTTTGTGGAAAGAGCAAAAGCATTGTCGAGTCAGGGATATGTTCAGCCGTTGTTACTTTCGTCCCTTCGGAAATGCTATGGTCGTCACCACGACATCATAGATAGATATGAAATGTCAGTTTCACAAAATTAATGAAAACTGACATTTTCAGCTAGATTCACGTCTTCCCGGATTTGACATTACCGGTTTCGACTTTTCCCTGGATTGGCCCACTGACAGTGTGACGGGTGCTGTATACAGAGAAGGACATGCTTACTCTTCCGGACCACCTGATGTCACTCTGTTTTTTGAGAGTTCACACTGTTAGTTCTTTAGTTTTTTGTGTTGTGTATGTAATGTTCGTGTGTTTTGTATGCATGTGGTGTCTTTGGTCTTCCGTCTTCTGGTGTTCTTGCTTTTGCCTTGTCTCTGGACTTTGATTTGTGTAATCTTGTGCTTTGTTCCTTCGGTATTCTACTGCCGTTGTTTTTCAAATAAGCAACGACGATTGTGTATTTCCAACATATGTCCTATGTAGCAGAGACATTTAAACACGTGCACCTGTAACTTAAGTAAGACATTTAAACACGTATACCTGTAACTAAAGGTAGTTGCAACCTTTGAATGAAAGTAATGGGAATTTCATAAAAGTGTTCTGAATCAGTACAACTTAATGAAAAGTTGGCAATAAACAAGAAAAAATAATAGGTTCATGCAATTGATTTTGAGATACAGGCAATTGAAAATTTGGCGGGAAATGTCCATTTCTATGTTTTTCATAGGCTTTGTACAGAAATTTATGTCTTTAAAATCGAGTGAAGGAGTAATGTCAATTTCTTGAAATGCTAACCAAAATTCCTTAGAGGTACATGCTTTTAGAATATAACATGAAAAGTGAGTGTTTATGAGCAAAATATTTTACATGTTATAATATGAAAAAAAGAGGTTTCCACATATCAAGACTGGCAATTGCCTTGATATATGTTTGTAGCACTTGTTGAACTTGATCAACGTGCGCATGTCTTCTTGATTCCAAAAGGTAAAATGCTAGCGATTCATAAGAAAAACAATTTATGCAAAATATGTCTTGCATTTTTACTTTACATGCTTGTAAATACTGTAAAATCTAGACACGTTAGCTTCACTTGGCATTTTTTTATAATTTATAATTCGCTTTACATACCAGTCAGGTTGGGGGAAACCGCAATTGGGCTATTATATTCCAGTTAGGCTATTATATCCCAATTGGGATATATAGTTATATCCCAATTTGGGATATTTGACCAGTTATTTGTTAATAACATTTTGGGGGTTAAATGCTGCATCATGATACATAAAAATATTAAATCTATAGGGTTAGAGCTTCCAGGGATATACTTCTGTTGTTAAAAGGTTGCTGCAAATTTTCTGCAGATCGCTTTAGGATAAAAGGAATAAGTCACTTTGATTTAGCGATAATTTAAGCTTTCAGGAGATAAAAACCGTTCTATGCTACTTCTCTCGAAGAAATATCTATCTACAGTCAAATTAAGCAAACTGTGATAGTTTAAGAAAGAAAGGTTTTTATTAGTAAATAAATGAAGTATGGAGAAAAAGTAATACGAATATAAATTGTGATTACCTCTAGAGTTTTCTCTCTTTGTCCATGTCTTAGAAAATATTATGAAAGTACAGAATGTAGGCTATAGCAATGGTGTTTGAAACCTCAATTTCTTTACAATTTTTACAAACTAAACTTCAGATTTAATCTTAAAATATTTCACAGACTTCTTATTTCCCCTGCCTTGATAATCTAACTATTTATAATTGTGATCTGGAATCATGGAAAAATCAAATGCATACTTTTACATTCTTAAAATGTCTCTGCTTGTGAAATGCAGCGTTATTAAAAAGATGACGATATGTCATTTGTTTACTAATATCACGAAGTTTCTCATTATCCCCCCGCTTAGGGAAAGCGGGGGGATTATGTAATGCAGTCCGTCCGTATGTACGTACGTACGTACGTATGTACGTAAGTGCGTTTGTAATGCTCCCCGATAGCTCTGTAACTATAAGAGATACAAATTTGAAACTCGGCACCATACTAGAGTATGATCAGAAGTAGCGCACTGTGGATTCGGAATTTAGTCAAAGGCCCTAGGGGCAAATTGTGGGCGAAAACGAATTTTCGCGATATCCAATAATTGAAGAAATTTCCAAGGCCATTTGGGCTAGAAAGTTGAAACTCAGATATGGACTCACATATTATGTAGCAACTTCACAGAGGGTGTCGGAACTATGGTATGACCCCTCAGGGCATGGCCTCTAGGGGGTCCAAAAATGAAAAAAATCGATTCCGCTGGAAGTCCTCTTACACCTTAAATCGCAGAAACCTTGTAATAAGGGTATAAGTAACACTCTAAAAGTTGTCTGTGCCGAAGGTTTCGGAATTTTGAAATTTGCCCTCAGGGCGGAAAAATGAGCGAAAATGTATTTCGAGATATCCAGTAATAAGCAAAATCTTCTGCAGTATTCATGTTTGGAAGCTGAAACTTTGTATGCAAGTTTGATTTTATGCATCTCATTTACTGATGATAGCGAACTTTTGGTATGACCCCTGGGGGCATGCCCTTAAGGGGCAAAAAAATGTTAAACGATTAGTACTCATTAGAACGACTGGAACTCTATGTATAATTTCGATTTCGTGGTTTATATGTTCATGAGGAATTATTGGAATTGCTCTTTGAATACGTTCTAAGCTTTTGGAATTTAGACCCCGGTGCCAAATTTGGTAAATTTCCTGAAAATGTCAAAGACTAATAATTTTTGAAATTTC
>MJUU01011006.1:36591-59176 GCA_002080025.1 Modiolus philippinarum
TCTTTCTTTGCCCACTTCCTAGCATAGTCTTCAACTGCATCCATCAAAATCTTGAAGTTGTACTTCCAGTTGATGTGCTGGGGCTCACGAAATTTGGGACCTTTTGAGAAGATATCTCGTAGTTTGAGGTTGTCTACGATATCTAGGTCACCAGTTATAACGTGTCCAGCCGGACTATAATTGAATGGGGAAGAGGAGCAAGCACAATCAGGTGGTTTGGCTTTAAAGTCATCAATTTGGAAGTCACGCAATACCCGTTTGTAATTGAAAATGGAAGTTGCAATTGGTTTAGTGTAGGAATATGAGATAAGTGGAACTGATTGATCATTAAAATAAGGAGGAATCTTTGATGTCACTGTTTTGCTATGTAGAATGTTGGCAATATTTATAGCGTCCAAGCCTTTATTGGCGAATTGAATTTTGATAAATGTCCGGTTATCAGGTTTGTTGGCGGATGTGGTGACAGGCTTGAACAGTCTGTGGTTAGATATATCCAAAACAATTGCTGTTAATTTGTATTCTAGGGAATGGCTATCAGTTACGGATGATGCTAAACATGTTTTGTAGAAGGAATGAAGTTTTGAAAGTGGCAAGGAATACAGTTTGGTACGAATGTGATGAATACCTAGAGGAATGGTCATGAACGGAAGAAGACCATTAATTGAAATGTCATGTAGACTTGGGGCAGTATAGTGCCTATGTCCATGACTACGTGGTCTGCGTTGGCTTCCATTCAATATATTCATCACATTCACCGAACAGCATCCTGGACTTGACAGATTGCCTACACTTTTTATATTGTCGTTGCAACCGTAGGGTATTGCGGTCCCCAATTCTCTGATCCAGTATTCCTCTCTTTGTAGACGGTAAGGTGTACTTAGTGTAGGACTATTTGTTTTATGATATATTTTCTCGATAATCCTGACTTTCATGTTTACAATGGAGTGGTCAGGTTGGTTGAAATGTGCGTAAACATGTCGGGTCTTGTTGTCCTTTACCTCGTATCTATGTCCGCACATACGTTTGTTCAACCTAACTTTTGTTTCCCCTACATATATCAATCCACAAAGAGAGCACTCTAAGCCGTAGATGAGATTCTTTGAAGAGCAATTCAGATCATATACAATAACTGTGTATTAAAAGGGTTGAAGTACCGATTTTCTTTTTTCTTTTTCATTTGAATTATTTTTTCTCTGTTAATCTAATCTGAATGCCCTGATCTTGATGTAGGGGTAGGGGTACGTTTAATTGCGCTATGGAACATATTGGGCATAGAAATTGAAAAACTTGGGTTCATTGTAAAGCTCATACAATTAGCAATCATTTGATACTTCGTTTTTATAACTGGAAGGGATCTGATCAACTTTTTGAAGCAACTGAAAGAAATACTTTGAACGAAAATCTAAGTTTTCCAACATTTCTGTAGGTGGGTGTAAAAATTGGCCGATTTCTCCAAGTGCTTGCAGGTTATGCTCGTGTTAACATGTTTTTATTTGAAACGGGGTTGTATGCGTACTTAAAAAAATGGGTGGGTTTGGAAGTGGGGGGAGGGTGCACGGTGGGCTATTCCAGCCCATGGGCTATTACATATAGACTATTCAGGGTGAAACTTTCCTTTTACACATTATTTTGTTCAAAATTCCATAAAATGGTAAATTTTGATAACAAATCACTTGTTAATCCTCATTTTAGTCATTATGAAGGTTCTGGTCAGTGTGAAACTCACCTTTTACATATTATTTTGTTCAAAATTCCATTAAATTGTAAATTTTAATAAAAATGAACAATTTTGATAGAAAACACTAGCAAGTCTTAATTTAAGTAATTTCAAATGTATTGTTCCGAGCTAAACTTTCCTTTTACATATTATTTTGTTCAAAATTCCAACAAATCTTAAAATTTTAATAAAAAAAAATCACTTGTAAATATTTAATTGATGTCATAACATATACACCGGTCAGGATAGAATTTTCCTTTTACACATTAATTTGTTCAAAATTGCAAAAAAATGAACAATTTGGATAAAAAAACACTAGCAAGTCCTCCTTTTAATCATTTCAAATGTACCGGTCAGTGCCAAACTTTCCTCTTACATGTGATTTTGTTCAAAATTCCAACAAATCTTAAGATTTTAATAGAAAATCACTTGAAAATATTCAACATATACACCGGTCAGGGTGAAACTTTCCTCTTACACTTTGTTTTGTTCAAAGTTCTATAAAAATGGTAAATTAAAAAAAAAATCACTTGTAAACCCTCAATTTAGTCATTATGAAGGTTCTGGTCCGAATGAAACTTCCTTTTACACATTATATTGTTCAAAATGCCATCAAAATGAACAATTTAGGTTAAAAATCCATATGTACCAGTCAGCAGGAATCTTTCTGTTTACAAATTAATATGTTCAAAATTCCAATAAATTAAAAAAAATAGTAAAAAATCACTTGAAAATATTTATTGTAGTCATTGCAAATACACCCGTCAGTGCGAAACTTTCCTTTTACAAATAATTGTGTTCAAAATTCTATAAAAATGGAAAATTTTAATAAAAATCACTTGCAAATCTTCATTTTAGTCATTATATCAGTACTGTTACACACAGAGGATTTAATGGAGAATGTCAAAACTAACGCCGTCGATTTTTGACTACAAAATGAAATTTCACGTTTTTATTATCAATATCGTAAATAGTCTTTATTCCACCATTTTTTTGAAATGCCTATACCAAACAACGGCAGTAAAATCCCGAAGGAACAGAGCACAAGATTACATAAATCAAAGTGTAGAGAAAAGGCAAACACAAGAACACAGATGACGGAAGACCACAGACACAACACGTCCACGAAACACACAAATACTACAAATACAACACTCAAATCTAAAGCCTAAAGCACTTATAGTGTGAAGTCTAAACCAGAGGCTCCCAGGAACCTGTATCGCTCACCTGGCTTTCAGTTACCACAATCAAGCTAACATTGTAAGTTATACAGTTGATCTTTAGTCTCTTAAACTTTGGTAGCTTGAACACCACAAATATCTTGAACTGTATTTAAAGTCTATCATGTTTTAATATATTTATTTGTTGGGCTTTTTGACTAAAACGTTCTTGCTAAGGACCACTTTCGACACCAGTTTTGAAGTCGAGACATCATTTTGATAATGGCCGTCAGCAAGCAATTTTCAACATCAGTTTTGAATTTGCGACTTAAATACCTATTTGGAAACCAAATTTCATTAATATCGGACAATGTGGAATTTTCCCGCCTTTTTGGCGTCCATTTTGAAAATGGCGGTCAGCGAACAATTTGCAACACGGGTTTTGAAGTCGCAATATCAATATTTATTTGGAAACCAAAATTCATTGAAATCAGACAATGTTGAATTTTCCCGCCTTTTTTGGCAGCCTTTCAAAAATGACAGTCAACAAACAGTTTTCAACACCGGTTTTGAAGTAGCGACATCAATATCCCTTTGGATACCAATTTCATTAAAATCGGACGAGGTTGAATTTCCTCGCCTTTTTTTGGCGGCCATTTTGAAAATGGCGGTCATCAAATTAATTTTAACACCGGTTTTGAAATTTGGACATCAATACCAATTTGGAAACCAAATTTCATTGAAATCGGACAATGTTGAAGTTCCCGTCTTTAGGCGGCCATTTTGAAACACAGGCTCTTGAATAGCGGATGAGCTGGGAGATGTAAACTCCGTATGCCGGCGCTGTTGGGACCAACGAACAATTTTCAGCAGTGGTTTTGAAGTCGCAACATCAATATCTATTTCGAAACCAAATTTTATTTAAATCGGACAATGTTCAATTTTCCCGTCTTTTTGGCGGCCATTTCGAAGATGGTGGTCAACGAACAATTTTTAACACCAGCTTTGAAGTCACCACAGCATGGCAAACATTTTATCAATTTACCCTTTACCTTCATCTTCTTTAGTTTTGGAAATAAAAGACGAAAAATATAAAAATTTTAAAAATTCTGTGAAAAAGGCCAATAACTCCTGCAAGGATATATAGATTTTCTTTAAAATTTCAGGGTGGATAGATCCTGATATGCTAAATATTTTTGCAATTACACTAGACCTCTATCTGTTACCCTTTTTGAAATAAAAATAAAAATTAAAAAAAACATTTTTTTTTAATTACGGCAAAGGGCTATAATTCCGAGATAGCTTTTCAGATTTTCTTCAAAATTGCACAGTAGGTAGATATCATCATGCTAATCATTTTAACCCTCAGTCAGATTCTTTAGCGGTTATTGGCCAAAAACTGCAATTTACTCCTATGTTCTATTTTGGGGTATATTTTGTATTTAGCATCAGCGGCCATGTTATTTGACCTGCCGCCTAATCGAATATAATTTTGAGAAGCCAAACTCTGTTGATGATTTAGGCCAAGTTTGGTTACATTTGGCCCAGTGGTTTCAGAGAAGATCTTTGAAATTGTTGACACACGGACGGACGACGGACGCCGGACGACGGACGCATAGTAATGGCAAAGGTTCACATGGCCTTTTAGGCCAGGTGAGCTAAAACAAAAAAACAAAGTAATATTAGGTACTCCGGAAGAGTATGTATGTTCTGCTCTGTATACAGTCAGTGGGTCAAAGCAGGGTAAAGTCAGAATCGGTAATGTAAAATCCGAGAAGACGTGAATGTAGATGGAAATGTTCGTTTTTATTTGTGACACCGACATTTCATACTTATCTATGATTTCGTGGTAACGGCTATATAATTTCTCAAGGGACGAAAGTAACAGCGACTGAACATATCGCTGACTCAGCAGTTCTTTGTGACAGTGTTTTTGCCCTTTCCACAAAATCACGGTGTGAACTGCAGTATCGAATAAACTGTGAAATGTACACTCCATATGCTGGCGAGGTAGGTATAATGCAGCTAAGAAAGGGAAAGTTCACAATTGGGAAGTCAACATCATCACGTTTCTCATATAACCTAGATTTTAGACGTCCATGTTTATCAATTTTAGCAAAAGATCAAGGTGTGAAGCAGAATTGGGTATGTTTATTGTCTATTTAATTTCAAGTTCACGGGGGTAGATCCGATGTAAATAAACTTTAAATCTTGGATTAATAAGAGAAAGTACATCCTCTATATATATGAAGCTGAAATTAAATGACAGAAATAGTTGTTTTTGCTATGTTTAATGAGCTCTTACAAGAGCTTTGCTGCATACGAATAAGAGAAAAGAAAAGATCGGCTGAAAAGCTCACAATTTGTTAACACAGGAACCCCACTGTTTGTTGAAAAACACGGCCTCTACATTCAAAGAAATTGTTGTCGATCAAAAATTCAAGCATCTTTATCACGTCATTTTCACAGTTTGACCCAGTATGAGTCTGAACAAAATGTTTTATCTTTTCCTTCTACTAAACCGAAATACCTGCGTTCTCCGTTTTTTTTTGTACAGAAACATTGATGTATCTGATCGGAAATTACTGTTTTATTATATGGAAGGATTGTATAATGGGTAGAAAAATCAAACGTTTGAATGCTGTCACAGTACGCGGGACTGTTTTGGGAGAGCTGTTTAAGGAGATCTTTGGAATTTTTAAGAATAAACATCTGATTCACGCTGCTCTTTTATTTCGCAGTAGCTTTTCAGACCACCTCTAACTGCAATCAATAAAGTGGCAAGGAGTTTAGATAGGGGCTAAATGGTGTCATGAAATGAATCTCTGTTTGTAGGGATTCTTTTGAAGCTTATTTACTCAGTTAATGTAAGGGAGGTAACCGTGATCTTCATCCAACATAGTTTCGAAGAATATACACAAAATTTTTATTTGTGATTATTTAGTCCCTAGATATTGTAGTTGGGTATAAATAGAATTGGCGGATGAATTGTCAATACTCATCTCCTTAACAAAACGGTCTTAAAAAGTGTCTCCTACAAACACAAGTTTGGAATTTTTTTCTGTGGTTTTGTAACTGTTATGCCTATTTGCCTCTTGGCTCTTGACAATTCTATTCGGTAATTTTGTTATTACCCCCATTCACAAATCAAGTGTTATATTAATTAACATGAATGCCAAAGAGAAAAATGGTGTTATTGTAGGTACATGTATTTCATCTCAGGAAATGATTGAAACACTGCACTATTGAAAACAAGCTTATTATTACTAAGTAACAAATAAGTCCAGTATATACGAAAATAAAACACAATGCTTATTATCTTATTATATTTTTAGAACAACTGACCGGCGTGAAAAACTGTTTACATGCACATGTAAATATTTTAACACGTGGAGACCTCTCCAG
Organism: Modiolus philippinarum; assembly: GCA_002080025.1. Lineage (NCBI taxonomy): Eukaryota > Metazoa > Mollusca > Bivalvia > Mytilida > Modiolidae > Modiolus > Modiolus philippinarum. The sequence goes on from MJUU01011006.1 coordinate 42,874, forward strand.
TCTTACTTGGATTGAGTCGGCGGTGCCACATTCGCTGTCTAAAACAAATTGCATGATCTGTAGAGTGTCGTATGCAGCACTTAATTTTAGAGATGTCATGATAGCGACTGGGAGATTATCAGTGGACTCACTTCCCGATAATATGTCAATGTCTGAATATACTCTAGGAATGGAGTTTTCCGGATATAATGAATCGGGTGAAAGAATCATGGGAATCGTCCCCTCAAAGGTGAAGTTATTTTAATACTTTTTTTTATAATTAAACGTTACATGTCATATCATGACTTCAAAGTAATCGAATTTTACTTTTGCAGTTACCAAAGTGATTATATATTAATGCTATTTCCATTTCTATCAGCTTGTTCATAGCAAATTGTGTACTAATGATACAAGTAGTCATATAATGTTCATCTCTACGATATATTTGCCCAAATGCCTGATATTTTTAGCCGTTATACTCCAAAATATGCATCTGTTAGTATGCGATGGTACTTATTTTTTTTTTTTGTATATTTTAAAGGTTAATTGTTTCATCGATACATAAATATCTAACAATGAAAAAACGGATTGTTGTGACGCCTGCAGCAGAGTTTTTTTTTTTTACACTCATGATATAGGTATCCTAAAAAACATATGATGAGTACACGTCTTGAATAAGAATGATATTCATCAGATGAAAAGATAAAAGACGTACATGCTTTTTATTCCGTTGTTTAAAACATCCAACCATCGCATCTAGTCTAACTTTACAGTTTTTAATGATGTAATAGTTTTACTTCTGAAAGAGTTAAGGTTTGTGATAAAAAAGGTAACAAATATGTAAAATTATTGTACAATGTATATGGCCAGATGTTTCATTTCAGGGATTGGCAACATTTGTGCAGACAAGTTCGAACTGTGTATGGAATGTTCCAGATGAATGGACATTGGAAGAAGCTGCAACTGTTCCAGTTGTATATTGTACAGCGTTATATGCTCTAGTTATAAGAGGCCGATTAAGACCGGGAAACTCTGTACTGATACACGCAGGGAGTGGTGGAGTCGGTCAAGCGGCTATCACTATAGCGTTAAGCTTTAATTGTGTTGTTTACACAACTGTTGGATCTGAAGAAAAACGAAAGTTTCTATTAAATAAATTTCCAAAGCTAACTAACGAGAGTATAAGCACTTCAAGGTCAACAGCCTTTGCTTCACATATAATGAAGGTGACTAAAGGGAAAGGTATGGATTATATCTTTAAGTTGGAATCAGAAATTTCGAATCTTTTCACAATGATTTATTTTATGCCAACTCTTCAATGGAACAACTTTTTGAACGCATTTAATCTTTTATTAGAGGTATTCATATTTTTAAAGTCATATTAAATAGTTATTTCAACATCAGCTTTTTTCTGTAACTTTTTTCTTTTATTTTGTCCCTTTTTTACAGCTAATACCATCATATTACTCTTTATTTTTACTTATACTAATGATCGTTACTTTTGCCGAAAACGCAAACATGTATTCAAATATCAAGTGAAATAATATTAACGCGTTTAAGTGCGAAACAACGATTGAACGAAGAACCTAACCGGAGGATGTTTTGAATATTCACTGTTTGTAAATTCAGAAAAATATCGTGTATTCAAAAAGAACTGACACTCTACGAGTTTACACACATCACTGAACACTTTTTCCTTATTCTACGAAAATTTATATAAAAATAAATGAATATGCAGTTTGTAAGAGCAGGTCGAAACATAACTGCAGTATTAAACGAAAGAATCAAATGCATAAATGCTGACAAATATTGTTCTAGTTAAAAAAAAACATTCGAAAATTTTCTGTTTGTGTCATGTGAAATATTTACAAATATATTGCATGTAAAACAGGTTGTTGGAAACCCCAATTAGGCTATTACATGTATATCCCATTTGGGATATACAGTTATATCCCGATTGGGATATTTGAGGAGTTATTTGTTAATAACATTTAGCGGGTTTAAAAGCACATCATGATACACAAAAATAATAAGTTTGTAGGGTTAGAGCTTTCAGAGGATATGCTTCTCTTATCACAAGGATGATGCAAATTTTCTGCAGATCGATTTATGATAAAAGGAATTAGTCATTTTTATTTAGCGGTACCTTCGTCTTTAAGGTGTTAACAACGGTTCTATGTTGATTCTCTCGAACAAATATCTATCTAGAGTCTATTAAGCAAATTATGATAGTTTAGGAAAGAAAGTTATTTATTAGTCAATAAATAAAGTATGGAGAAAAAGTTATATGAAATTTAATTTCCTATAGAGTTTACTCTCTTTGTCAATGTCTTAGAATTTACTATGACTGTGCAAAATGTAGGGTGTAGCAATGGTGTTTGAAACCTCAATATATTGATATATTTTACAAACTAAACATTAAATTTAATCCTTAAATATTTTAAAGACTTCTCGTTTCCCCTGCCTTGATTATTTAACTATTCATAATTGTGATAATCTTGAATTTTGAAAGAATCAAATGCATACTTTTACGTTCTTAAAATGTCTCTGTTGCTGAAATGCAGCATCATTAAAAAAATGACGATATGTCATTTGATGACTAAGATTACAAAGTTTTTCATGTTTTATATTTCATTACGCATCATTGAAATGTGAAAAAAAATTGTTCCTAAAAACTGGTCAAATATCCCAACTGAGATATAACCGTATAGCCAAATTGGGATATAATAGCCTAATTGATATATGATAGCGAAATTGGGGTTGCCTTCAAACTGTAAAATGGTAGTGATCTGTATTGTCATATTTCAACTGTACTGATAACTTAAACGGCTAGTAGACAGAGCTAAAAATTTGCAAGGATATAATTAGGACATATTGTAGCACGAGAGAAAAACTTTATTTGCACGTCTTAGAATCTTAGAAAACATTTTAAACATCACAGTTTGATTTTACATATTTTCATGCATGAGCTAAAACAAATGCTAAAATTCAAAACTGTACAAAATACGTTGATTTTAACATTTATTGTTAAAACATATTAACAATAAAAATAATAAATTGACGTTTGTTCAGATGTAGCACAAAGGTACCGAAATGTTATATGTCTGTTATAATACTTGCACTGCATATAAAAACAAATGCTATAAAAAAGAACTTCCAACAAGTCAATGACATTATTCTCTTAATTTTCTGTATGAGTCATTTCGGTTTTCACATATAAAGCAAAAACAATAAATATGAATATATTTTTCATCCTTTTAAATACAGAGACACTGATATTGAAAACATTGATTAAAACTTATCATTTGGTTGTATAGTATAGGAAATCGAAAAATCAGATATTAACATTAATGCAATAGTTTAGTAAAATGAGACTTTGCTTTTTACCTCACCTGGCTTTCCGAGGAAGAGCCTTTACCATCACTTCGTATCCGTCGTTCGTCCTTTGTAAACTAAAAATCTTCTCCTATGAACCAACTAGGCCAAATGTATCCAAACATAGTCACGATAGTCCCTGAGTGGTTCACTTACAAATTGTATTCAGGAGGTCCATACCTCATCCAATATGGCCTCCAGCGATGAACATAGTTTTAACACTGAATCCGATGGAAAAGACATTTAAAGATCTCAGAAAATAGAAGTCTAATTAGAGCCAAACTTAGTCAAAATGGTCCTAAGATGGTCTCTTAAAATACGGCAGGTCCATGCCTCATCCAAGATGTCCGCCGGCGGGGAACATAGTTTTCACATTGGATCCAATGGAAAACATTTCAAAGGTCTTCTTCTCAGAAGCTACTACATGTTGTGAAAATAAAACCGAACTTAACCACAAGGGTTCTTAGATGATCCCTTCCAAAAAAGGTATCCGACAGGTCCACACCTCATCTAAACTTGCCGCAAGCTGTAACACATTTTGACATTTGTTCCTTTGGAAAACACATTCAAATGTGTTGTAATAAAATAACTATTTGTTCATAAATATTAACAAATATGAATTTCATATTTGTTTTACAAGACAATGTTCATTTGTAAATTGTGATGCAATACGTTGAGATTATATGCCCCGTAAAAGATGAATCCTGTGTCATCAGACGAATTTTACATGACAGAAAGAATTATAAAGCCTCCATTTTAACTTGAAAACATTAAATAAAGGATCTGACCATGAAAAAGTACAAATGTTTTGAAGGCAAAGGTCAGAGGTAAAATGAGTCTTTTAAAAATATTTTATAGAGACCAGTGCATATAGCAATGCAATATTTGCTAATCATTTTAAACTTACATTGCACAACGAACTCCTCATTTAAAATTACAAATTTCTTTAAAAGATTACGAATTTGGTAACCATGGTAACGGAGGTAATCCAATAATTTTTTAAAACAATTTTTTGGGGGAAGATAAATATGGAAAATGAAATACTGATTGTCATTACAACCACACGCAAAAATGATATATTCAGGGTTAAAAATGTCAAAAATGCAAATTTTGCACATATTGCTGACTGTTGCCATAGCAATCAGTTGCCTTAGTATCGATATTTCCATCAAAACATTGTTTCCTACATTGATGGGGAGTGTTTCAAGGAATTCATTAAAATGCCCGCACAGTAGTGCAAGTTCTAACAGATGGTTATTAATTATATTTTTGTACTTCTCTTATTCAATGCATTTCATAGCACTAAATTATCAGTCATTCCTTATATTTGTTTATTAATTTATTGTATACGTATGCATTGCATACCGACAAATTTTTATCAAATATTTTTGTTCGGTATATCTATTTATTCAAAATGTTGCTTGTGATGAAAGTATGAAAAGTTCAATTTGAAAATAAAAGGATCAGCAAGTAGTCACTTTTCTAAGTTATTTCCTTTTCAATTTTACTAAGTACGGCATCTAAATCGGTTTTCAGAGGCTCCGGTTACAGAGCTGTCAGCACTAGCAGATATGCTATGATCTTGTTTGGCCATTTTGATCTTATCACGATCTTGACAGGCTTAACACAACTTTGTTAAGACTTTGTAAGATATTCAGTCGATTTCAAGATAGTTGTTTTCAAGGACAATCAAGACCAGTTCAGTTTATCAAGATTAAACAAGATCACTGCGCTCAAGTTTGTCCAGATCAAGCAAGATCAAATCGAGATCTTGTTTGATCTTAGCAAACTGAACTCGTCTTGATCGTCCGTGAACGCAATTAACAAGTAGATCTAATTTAATCTTAAACTATCTTAACGCGTCTTGATCGTTCTTGAAATCAGTTATCTTGAAAACCAACTTAAAATCTTACACTGTCTTAACATAATTTTGTTAAGCCTGTCAAGATCGCGATAAGATCAAAATGGCCATTAAGATCATAAGATATCTGCTAGTGCAGGCACATCCACAGATAGTTGATAGGGGAATGCCCTGTCTTTGCAGGGTAGTCAGGACATAATACGGAAAGCCTGTGTGCGAACAATTGTTTCCAGAACTGTGTGGAGAAACGCCACTCTCCATGCAGTATAGACTTCTTCTATATTTCTCTAAGGGCAGTAGAGTCACTTGGACTTGTATAGAAGGCTAGATTTCCTTCCCGTACCCATTTCTTCCCCTTTCCAGTGGCAATCAAAACTTGTTTCCCCGGTTGTCCCTTTCATCTTTGTTTCTTTCTACTTTTACTTATATTTTTTTTACAATTTATTAACTCGTTCTCGTCCTATTAAAGCTAAAGTAGTGTTCACTGGAAGTTAAAAATTCTAACCAATTATCAATCAATAAGTTTTATCTAGAAAACATGGGATTTAAAAATTATTGACTTTAGCGAATACTTTACACCAACCATAATCTCATTTAACATAAATCTGTGCTTAAAAGTTATGACACCACCTTGTTAATGAAGAGTTTGTCGAGCGACACTAGTGAAAACTATATGATTTTGGACTTCTGTGCCTGAAGATATCTCGTCAAATCGTATGAAAGTATTTCCTCATAAGCGAATAACATGATAAACATACATAATTAACAGGTGTGGACATTGTTTTGAACTCTTTGTCAGAGGAAAAACTTGAGGCTAGCCTAAAGGTTCTTGCAAAACATGGACGATTCTTGGAGATTGGAAAGTTTGATATATCAAACAATAGTCCATTAGGTAAGCAGTGAGCTAATATTATATACAAAATGTAATGGAATAAAAGTTTTTGAGGAAACCTACTTGGAGACAACAGAATTCAGCTTACTCATTTTTGGAATGGGTAAACTATTCACTGAACATGCTGAATAAAACACAGAACATACAACATTTTTCATAATTTTGTAAGTTTTTTTGCCAGCCAAAAGAATTTTTTCTGTATTCCAAGCACTTTAATTAGATTAATCCATTTGTGTTTTGATCCTTTTTCATTTCTGACTGAAAAAAAAAACAAAAACAAAACAAAAATAAAACATCATAAACAAAAACAAAAACAAAACAAATACAAACACGCACACACAGAGACGATAAAGGAGCTCCCTTTACCTTTCTCTATCTAAAAAGCTGATAAATTTTTTATCCATTGAAATTCCATCCTGCATTATAATTTAGGAGTCTTGCCACAGTTGAGCTTGAGACAGTATATATTCTACCTCCAATAAGTCTGATTTATATGGATCAAATATCAAAGAAGTGAACATCAAAAATGTAAAGGCATTTTTTTTTCTGAAACTGTGGTTCTTGTACAGCAAACAATTATTTGGGGGAGTGTAATTTCATTTTTTGCACAATTGCGGGTATTTAAGAGGGTATAATGTCAATGTGCTGATTCTACCATTGACAATTATGCACAGTATTTTTTTAAGAAATATACAAACATTTTAAAATTTTGATAAATCTTAAAAATATTTCGCTTAAAAGTCAAATAATGAGTCCATTTCTTTAAGTCCAGCATTCATTTTAGACGAAAAATTTAGAATAGTATTTATACTGTAAAATTCTTTTAAATGAAAATTTAAACAAGGGAGCTAATTTACCAAAAAATATTTTAAAAGAAATCAGTATGAGAATTTTGATTTTGTGAAGTAATTGCATAATAATGCCCGTGACCCCAGTTTTATTTTTCGTTTTAGAAAGTTCAATACATGAGCTAGCAATATTTAAAATTAATCAAAATTCTCATGGATGTAACTTGATTATGTTTAAAAAATGATAATTTTCCTTAACATTTCAACTACAAATTCCTTATTTTCGGCACAAGATTGTGAGCTTATATGGTCCGTGACCCCAAAGTTTTATTTCATCCTTTTGAAATTCAATTTTTGATGTTTAATTCTGATTAATATTGAAAAATTCTGATGGATTTGCTTTGTCTCCCGAACCCACTAAATGATATCGACTATGACCGAAAATAATAATCACATGCCACAATCCAAAAGATAATTGTACAAAAAGAACTCAAATGAAAGACAAAGGACAAACGTAAATAACGATATAAACTCGGGAAAGCCGGACTTGGTACCGGCACTAGCAAAAGCAAGCGGTAGAGTTCAACAGTTTTTTTGTTTTTTGGTTTTTTTTTGCATATCCATCCCCTTCTCTATTCAATCTACTTATCAATGATAATGAAATCCAATACAGGTAAACTACTAGCTACAGGACCAAGAAATCATGAGACAAAAAGTAATTTGGGAAAAAAGGACAAAAAGTGCTCGCCCCTAAAATTCTGTTAAAACACTGCCATACTACAGATGAAAATTAAACTCAAACGTCCCCTATATGTGGAAAGAATCATCATGTATTTCAGATATCGGTACTTTCAACGAAGGTCAGTATACGTATTAAGGCTTAAGTTAATCGGAACCTTAAGCTTATATAACTGATTTATACAGAATACCCTGTCGATATCTTTATAGTGAAATTTTCGATTCGGAAATGACTTGTGTGCAAGGGAGAATGCAGATTACGAATATTTACCGTATGCAGATTAAGATGAATGAAAATAATGAGACTTGAAGGAAAGTATTCCCTGTAGTTTCAGAACATCTGAAAACTAAAATGATATACATGAGGTGATAAAGATATGGCATACTGGTGTAAAAAACTAAGTTACTCCGCCCCTCAAATTATGTATACATATAGAATAATGGAAGTTTTTATTTTGATACAAGAAATATTGGCGAACAATAATGGACGAACCCCCTTGTGGGGAGTCCATTATTCGAGCCAATATTTCTATTATTCTTTTTATCGGTAATTTCTTAATCATTTTATAGAACAAATTTTGAAAATAAATGTTAATTTCCAACAAATCCGGAAATAGACTAGTATTGATTAGTAAAATAATTTGTACGATCCAGTATTGATGTTTATTTCTTTGATTCATTGATTCTGATTGACAAAGTAGGCGTGGCCTAAGACACGTTTTGCCAATATTTTTTCGTATTCGGGCAGTAGCAAATACTGAAAAATATTAGCGTCGTGAGATCAAAGGAAACTCATACAAATTACCGATAAAAAATATTTTACAAACCAAACTGAGACACATATTGGAACATTTTGGTCGGGAAATTATCATTGAAAAGATACCAGAAAAAACATGATAATACCCCAGATGATGAACAAAGTAGCTTGAAAAAATTACTGTCACTTTCAAGACGAATTGTACTCACTGACAAATAACATCACACCTGAAATATCATGTACAATATTTACTATGAAAATACATACCTTGATTCTCCATGTCCACATTTTCATATGACATTTTTGGATTGTTATACCTAGATGATCGTTTAATCAAAAATAAAAGCAAGAGATGAACAACAAGCAAAAAGGGAAAATAAATTCGTATTTATTCTTATTTATGGGAATTGCAGGTATGGCTGTATTCTTGAAGAATATAAGTCTCCATGCAATTTTGCTTGATGCAATATTGGATGAACATTGTAATAACGACATGCTAGAAGTCTCACAATTATTAGCGGATGGTATCAAATCTGGCATTGTACAGCCTTTAAAGTCAACTGTATTCAGCAGAAATCAAGTTGAAGAAGCATTTAGATATATGGCAGAAGGAAAACACATCGGAAAAATAGTTATTCGGGTAATTGATTTTATATATGAATTTTAAAGCTGTTTTGTCATAAACATTATTGAAAATACGAGTTTATTTTACGTAAATTTAAACTGTGTAAATCAATTTAACTGTTTTGTTGTTATTTGCATTCGAGGCTCAATAGCTTTTACAAATTATAAATGCATATTTTGCGTGTACTTATCGCGCTCTCATTTCAAGAAGATTTACAGTATGTGGCCAAAAGTGAAACGTCAAAAATACCTGTGTATTTTATGTTAAACGGGGACTTGTTCAAAATATAATTATCATGCACTCATTTCTCATCCGATTTTTGTAATTGATTCACAGTTAAATTCAGATTTTCATACAGTTTAATGTAATAATTCTAGAATTTTTTTGAACTTCCGTTAAAAAAGTGTCACAAGTTAAATACAATTCAAAAATATGACGTTACAAATTTACCATAATTCTATGTAAAATATATCGTCAAAGATTTTTAAAAGTATATTTAATTACTGTTACTTTGTAATGAGTTATGTTAAAATTATAAAGAAATTATCAAGTGAAAGTGTTTTAATTCTACGTTTGATAGTAAAACAAGATGTATTTGTGAAGCACTACATATGCCCCCAGATTTCACAGTCAAATATATGAAAATACCCAATTTTCCCCTTTTTGAACCTTATGACCTTGACCTTTGACCCTATTTTTTTGGCATATTTATGTTCCTCTTGACAAGGCCTATGCACTTGCCAAGTATTAAAAGCATATCTTACATAGTTCAAAAGTTGTTTCTTACCATAAAACACCCAATTTAACCCCTTTATTCTAAAACAGATGAAGCCCCTTTGGGCCTCTAGTTTATTGAAATGGTTTCAATTGTTAAAAGTATCTGTTTAAACATGCTTTAAGAATCTTACAGAAAAATACTGCATCAAGATCCGACAAAAAATTGAAAAATTCATTTTTTTCCATTTCCCCCATTTTCGGCCTCTTGTTTCACAAAAACGGTAACTGCTACCTCTAATCTGTTGCATACTCTAGTTGCGCAATTTTATAAGCAATAACATAAAACAAACCCCGTCTTATTACGATAAATAATAAGGATATTACAGTCAAATATGTGAACACAACCAAATTCACCCATTTACCTCTGTGACTTTGACCTTTGACCTGACCTATTTTTTTTGCATATTTATGTTTTTCCTCTTGACTAGACCTATACAAATGCCAATTATCAAAAGTCTACCTTATATAGTTCGAAAGTTATAGCCAAGGTTAAAGTTTCGGACGCACAGACAAACAGACGGACAAACAGACAGACAAACAGGACGAAAACAATATACCCCCGATCCTGATTTGATTTTGGGGCATAAAAAATATGAATATCGGATGAGAAATGACTGCAAGAAAACTTGTTGAAAAAGACCCGTTTTTACATGAAATGCACAGAGAATAATGACGTTGATGACTCACTTTTTGCCACATACTGTATATTGTCGCTTTTGACATCGAATTCCTTGTGCAAACAAATAAATAATAAGCTTGTGTTGTAGGTTAATCGATCTGAGTCATCCGAACTGAAAACTATACCGGTTTTACCAAGAACTCATTTCGATGGTTCAAAATCTTACATTATCACAGGAGGATTAGGGGGATTCGGATTAGAGCTTTGCCAATGGCTGATCGATAGAGGTGCAAGGCAGTTAGTTCTTACATCTAGATATGGAATTAAGACAGGATATCAATCAAAGAAAATTGACGCATTTAAAAAAAGAGGGGTAAATGTAGTAGTACTTAAACTGAATGTATGCAATGAAATTGAAGCTGCTGCATTGATCGACGAGTCAACAAAACTGGGTCCTGTTGGTGGTGTATTCCATTTAGCAATGGTAAATAATATATTTAATCTTTAATATGAAGATATCTTTAAAACATTGATAAAAATCATGGAAAAGTTGGTTTTTTTTTGGTTTTTTTTATTGCAACCAAAATAAAAATTTAGTTTGCAACATCTATACGTGAACCTGAAACATTTGTAAAGAATTTATATGAAATAAACTAGCCTATGTCTAAACATACCTGCAAGGTAAAGTGTAAAATCAATATGGATAATTGATAAAAGCAAACTGGAACAAACTGTGCTGTGGTGGCCAGTAATAGTGTTATGAATTATACATTTCACAGGGGAATATGACAAAAAGTATTTGTTAACTCCAAAAACCAAACCCTATCAAACACAAGTGTTGCCAAATATAACAATAACAAACTCATTTTCAATTATACCTTAGCATTGCTTTGTGTTTTTTGTATTTATAAAACTTTACTTTTGACTTTTGAAATCATAGATACTGCATGGGTTTTAGAATGTGTTTGCTGATATATCAACAAATATTCAAAGTTAATTATCTTAAAATGTTATATTCCCGGACACAAAAATTAAACTTGTGAACTAAACATTGCATACCATAAATATGTCTTCTTATAAGTCTTTATACAATAACTAAGGAGAATTTGCAAACATTTTACTCCGCGAAAATAAACAAACCAATTTTGAAAGAAATCGCAAAATTTGCGAATCTCTTCGTCATTTGTTAGACGTAAATGGTTTACCCTTTGATCAAGTTGAAGAGATTTTGCTGAATCTTATCACTATTAACCAAACCAACAAAATGACAAAGCAAAGTTAACATTATATACATATATGTTTGCATATAGTTTTTTTTTTTAATTGAACCAAGCATAGCAGATAAAATGCATACCTTTTCATTATATCAATGAATAATTCATAAATTTAGAAAGCGTATTTTTTTATGTGTTGTCGATAAATCCCAATACGGCAAACCAATAAAACATTATATTAAAAAACTTACTTAAGGGGAATAAATTGTTTCATAATATAGTTATGAAATAAGTTGTTGTATATTCAATGTACAAGGGCGAACAGTTTCTGCTCGTATCTGTAGGTCGATACCCCGATTCTGACTGTTTACAAATGTACCTTATCTTATTAGTTGATAGATATACAAAAATAAGAAAAGAAAAAATAGTAAAACAAAAAAAAAAACAAAAAATCAGTAACAAAATAAAAAACGAAGCAAGATACTTTTTATCATTCTTTTTATATAATACAATAATTTTAAGGTGGTTTGGGAAGTATAAAAAAATCCGTTAGAATTAAGTAAAAGTTTGCAGACTTAAACTGTAAAAAATGATATTTCAAAAAAAAAAAAAAAAATAAATAAATAAATAAAATAAAATAAAAATATGGGGTCACTGAACATATAAGCTCACTATCTTTGGTCGAAAATGCGATTTTTTATTTGAAATGTGAAAGAATTTACTTTCCAAAATTATATACGTTGCATCTGATAGAACTCTAATTAATTTCATATATTGCTAGCCTTTGTTTTTAACTGTCTTAAAAAGAAAAAGAACAGTGAGTCTCATGCAGCTGGACAACCAAGATCGATTTTTCTACCTCCGGCTTTGATGTCAATGTCACAGGTCACGTGATTTTTACCCAAATGGTGACAGTTTTAGAAATCGTACATCAAGTCAGAAAAATACGTTTTTACAGCTTTGATAACAATATATTGATTAAAGCGCAACGCGTGTATGGTCTGCATAAAATGTTCAACTTTTCCGTTGCGTGAAATTTATCTATTTGAAGCGGAATTCCATGAAAAAAAACGTGACAGATGCGATGAGGAAATACGTCAAGGGTTCGGTGCCACTGCGAAAATGTGTGACACATTCTTTTTTGAAGATGACCAACCGGATTTTGAAGCGTACATTTTGTGGAAATTCTATAGGCAATTCTTAATATCCCATCTATAAACTATTTACTCTGTAGGATTCATTTGTGTCAGTTCTTTCTGAGTTCGTGGGAAGGAATCGTCATATGTTAACTCGGAAGGCTTCTGACATCTTCATAACGTAAACGATTAAGCGACAACAGAAAATTAACCTGAATGACACTTTTCATTGTAATTAAGGGGGAGCCTGGGACTCCCATTAGGGCAAAAAGGGTTTTTAAAGCCTTTTTAATGTGATTATTTTCTATTTAATTAAATATTTAAACTTTTCAACATTAGGTTTAAATTTGCCAAAATAGATTGACAGTAGGTGGGAGAAAATGAAACAGCCCTCAGCCTTCAAAATTAACAATAAATTCAATAGTTGATTGCAGTGGGAAATAAATAAATACCGAGGTTATTGTGAATTTGGCAATGTCCTGATAACTGAGTGATAGTGTTGTGTTGATGCATTATACATTCAAGCTTAATTGTTTCCTTACTTTGAAATAAAGCAATTTTTCAATTTGCACAATAAATAATCAAATAAATATACACGATGATTTTAAAGTATCAGAGCCATTTAAGATTTGATATGGCATTTAAATTACTGATTGATTCATGTCAAAATAATTTAATTTGTTTAATGTTATGCTGCTCTACTCTCAAACATGTGTCAAAACTGTATTTAAATCGAAGATTTATGAATACCGTACAATTAAAATCATGGGGATACAGAAAGTGCCAAAAATGATAGATAAATAAAAGTACAGCCTACAATAAAAAATATAGGAACAAAAAAATTGCACTTACATTTTTTGCTTGATAGTACAATGTTCAACTACAATTCTTAAATGTCATTATGAAGATTAAGACATTGACTCAATTGCCATTACTTCAAACTAAATCATCTTGATCCTTAATTTTAAATTTGAAATACATTTATATTCTTTTCACCTTAGAACACAGTCCATATTTTGTTTCAAAATACATGCATCATATACAGCAAATAAAAATTTCTAATATCAAAGTAACTACATTGCACATATAAAAATGCAAAGTAAGTGAAATTTTTCTATTCATCAATTAAGTGTCGATATTTTGGTCTGTCTGCTGGAAATAATTTACTATCTGTTTGAGTTTTTAATCCAATTTTATATTTAATTAAAATACATGTTTTCCACATTGGGAACAAACTTGGCAACTTTTGATATAATTGTCAAAAATTTTTGTACTTTTTGTAAGCTTTACATTCCTCTGAACAATGTGTCAAATGGAAGGCAAGGAATATCATTTTTTGTACATTTTAGAACAAAACAATATGCTAAGTTTTGTATCATGAATGAAGAAGGTTGATATTTTTATTTATTTATATTGAGATATAAAGTTATATAATTCTAACAATTAAATTTCTCACATAATTTCTGAAAGTGTCTATAGATGCATACCACTAGGGACCGTCTTAACTGATACCGGTTAGTTTGGGCATCTCGTTCATTCTTTTTATTTTATAGATAAATAGAACAGAAATGTTGCTATTAAACGAGCTTTAAATTGAAAAGTATAAAAAAAAATGACTTACCCCTTTCTACATGAATGAATATTTCCATCACATTAATACATAATTACACTGCCTGTACAGAGTGGGGGGCCCATAGACTGTCCTACACTGATACAACATTTTTTTTCTCCTTTTTGAATGAACCAATAGTATAAATAATTTCTAGTCCACTTTTTTTATCGGGACATGTAATCGAAATGCATGGTAAAATTCATGTTTGACACACATGATTTATAAATACACTGCTGCCAGTGGTGGACTTTTCAGTTAAATTGCTTTAAGTTTGCTGTTTATAGTGTTCTTAAAAAATGCCAAAAATGGACACAAACATGGTCCAAGTTTCAGATGATTTTTTTTGTAAATATCGCAAAGCCCGACGGGAAGTTCTCAATATAGACGGCTTCCCCGACTATTTTTTGACGATTCATAAATATATCAACCAATGGCCGTAGATTGGGAAAAAACAACGGCAGTAGAATACCGAAGGAACAAAGCACAAGATTACACAAATCAAAGTCCAGAGACAAGGCAAAAGCAAGAACACCAAAAGACGGAAGACCAAAGACACCACATGCCTACAAAACACTCGAACGTTACATATACAACACAAAAAACTAAAGCACTAACAGTGTGAACTCTCAATAAACAAGAGTGACATCAGGTGCCCCGGAAGGGTAAGCATGTCCTGATCTGCACACAGCACCCGTCACACGGCCAGTGAGGCATATGTTTTGAAAGATCTGTTAGGTTACTGATTGATTATTGTCATTTTCTAACCCTGAGACAAAACCAATTGAGAGCCATGGCACGTGTTACTTCTCTAACCCTCAAACAGTACCAAGGTGAAATTTTGAAAAGCCTTTGTAATCACTTAAGTATTCAAACATGGACAAGGACAAATCCGTACCACAAACATTTCTGACGAAGACAAAACTAAATTGAACAAGACAACACTGAAAACTAAAGCACTGACAGTGTGAACTCCCATAAAAACCGAGAGTGACATCAGGTGGTCCGGAAGGGTAAGCATGTCCTGCTCTGTGCACAGCACCCGTCACACTGTCAGTAGGTCAATTCAGGGTAAAGTCGAAATGTTTCAGTTATTTTAAGACCCTGGAATTCCCTGCGTTTTTTTGACAACATGTGTGTACCGACTTTCCAATTGAATTTCTTGCTACATGCTCGATAATAAAACGTATAAAGTTATCAGTCACGTTCATTACTGATATTTACGTGATTATAATGGCGAAATAAAGTATTTATTCTTAAAAAGCGTATGCTATCAGAGAGGGACAACGTCGGGTATTTAAAGCAAAGTTTGTTTATATCGTAAACAAGGCTGTCACCTATATTGTCTCCTCTTGCTTTCGTGCAATTAGATTGGAACTCGTCTGTCATCGTGGCGTTCCCACCGATGGAACTTAATATCTAGTTATTTCACAAAATGGAAAATTTCCGTAGGCATTTCTTTGTAAATGAGTTTTATAACAAACTTACCGAACAGAGTAGACAAGAGCCGAAGTCAATGAGACAAAAACACAAATCAGGTGGACACTACCGGAATAATTGTCGAACGCAATGGTCCCGACTTGGTACAATCATTTCAAAGGAAATGGTGGGTAAAACCGGTTTTATAGCTAACTCAACCTCTCTCTCCATTTCGATAGTGTTCGGTAGCAACCTAACAACAATTGTCATTGAAAGGTCGTAGACAGTTTAAGAAATGATCACCCCAGTACTAAGTGAAAAAAAGAAGAAAAGGAGATATAATGACCAAGTGTGAATTCATAAAAAAAAAGAATTCACAAGCCAGAGGCGAGTGGATTGTTTATCATGAATTCACACTCTGTCATTGTTTCTTTTACTTAAACCGTTATTGAGATATATAGTCTCTAACATTTTTTTCAGTTTATTACGTATATTTCTCACATCGAGATAGTTA
>MJUU01011007.1:9869-33097 GCA_002080025.1 Modiolus philippinarum
CTGCACGTGTCCGTTAAATTAGCTTTGGGATCCAGTGACCTGAGGATTTTACACACATACTGGCCTCTCACTGATACTGCCGATGTCTACTGAAATACATGACGATTCTTAACCAAACCCATTGGGAGTTTTGAATTTGATTTTCCTTCCGTAGTGCGACAGTGTTTTACCAGCAGACTAGGCTCCTTGAGCTAGCCGGCAGTTAAGCGGCGAGCACTCTTTGACCCATCTTTCAAAATTACGTTTTGTCCCCCCATTTTTCTTTTCTGGATTGTGGTCATGGAGTTGGTGGTCTACCTGTGTGGGTTTTATTCGTATGTTTATTCTACGATAGGGAAACGGGACAGAGAAAGGGGAGGTTTGGGTACCCATAAACCGGTTTAACCCTACCGCTGGCTTTTGCTAGTGCCGGTACCAAGTCCGGCTGTCCCGAGTTCCTATCGTTGTTTATGTTTGTCTTTTGTATTTTTATTGTGGGTTTTTTCTTGTGCAGTTCCTATTTACTTTCTGGCATGTGGCTATGTTTTTCGGCCATTGTAGGTGTTTCCTGTTATCTTTTTTATTCCATTTTTCAAGATTAAGTTTAAAACCGACAACTGTTTCAGAATCAATGTGAGTTATATTTCACCGTCATATGCTGACAAATTTCCTACATATTTATCCTTGATGTGTATTTTCTTTTAAAGATAGCTTACTCGTCAGTTCTACAATGGCTTCTACTATGGAAAGCCGATGTGGAATTTATTTTCTATTTATTGATATCTGTAAATGAATTAAAGATATTAATGAATCATTTATATATAGATATTAATAAATATTTATTGATATCTATAAATCAGCATTTATTGATATCAATAAATACAGCTCTATTTATTGATATTTAGAAATGATTTATTAATATTAAGAAATGAATTATTGATATTTACAAATGATTTAGAAAATTTAAAATAGTGTACGATTTATAGATATTATTTTTAATTCATTACATTTAATCTTCCTCTTCTTATTTTATTATTATTTTTTTTTTGTTATTACGACTGAAAGAATGTTCAACTTAACAATGTGAGACGCATACTCGAGTGAAATGAATGAAAACTACGATTTGAAGTATTCATCCACACGAAAGGGGTACGCTGCTGAACTCATTTATACACTCCAATCGTGTGCGGTGATATGATTGAAATACATGTTAATATACTGATTTTATTGGTTATTATTAAAGATGTAAAAACAAATCCATAAAACTTAACTAGAAAGTACCTTATTTAAGCTTAAATGAAAAGTCGCGGGTAATTTGCAATATTCCAGTTTCTTCAAAAATAAATAAGTTTTTAATGCAATGCAATGCTAAAAGTAATAACATTTTGATTTTCGACATATAACCTCCTTCCAAATGTTATAATAAAGTCAAATTTTCAAAAACAACAAAAGAATGAATTGTTTTGGTCATATTTAATGCTTAAGTGTAAACCGAAGACTTAAAATCTACTTTTTCAATTATATTGATGCTAAAATGAAATTAAATTTTAATTTTACAACATATAAACTCCTTCAAAAGGTTATAATTAAGTAAAAAAATTTTAAAAATTGAATTATTTTGGTCATTTTTAATAATTAAGTTTAAACCAAAGACTTAAAGTCTACTATTCCAATCATATTTACATTGAAAAGACATTAATCTTTCACTGTACATGGTACAATCCTCTAACCTTGCCCATGCATGCATCTCTGATGGTAGGTCAGCATCCAGGCAAAATTAGGTCACTTTGACCTCCATTTTCCGCTTGAGTGACTTACATGAATTAAACCGAAGGCTTAAAATCTACTTTTCCAATCATATTCATGCTAAAAAGACATTAAATTTTAACTTCGCAACATGTAAACTCCTTTGAAAGGTTATTATAAAGTAAAATTTTCAAAAAATTTGAATTGTTTTGGTCATTTTAAACGATTAAGTTTCAACCGAAGACTTAAAATCTACTTTTCTAATCATATTCATGCTAAAAAGACATTAAATTTTGACTTTCCAACATATAAACTCCTTCGAAAGGTTATTATAAAATATAATTTTCAAAAAATTTGAATTGTTTTGGTCATTTTTAATGATAAAGTTTAAACCAAAGACGTAAAAACTACTTTTCCAATCATATTTATGCTAAAAAGGCATTAAATTTTAACTTCGCAACTTATAAAATCCTTCGAAAGGTTAAACCAAAGTAAATATTTCAAAAAAATTGAATTGTTTTAGTCAATTTTAATAATTAAGTTTAAACCGATGACTTAAAATCTACTTTTCGTGGAGGCGATTTATGGATATTTTAAAAGTCGAGGATTGAACTCTTTCTATAATATACATTTTTACTTTGTAAGAACTTATCAGTGTCACAGAGACGATTTATGGATATTAGAATTGAATTATAGATATTAAAAAATAATCTGAGTCAGCTGAACTCACCATTTAATACAATTATTAATACGATTACTGATCAGTGTCACAGTGGCGATTTATGGAGATTTGAATTATAGATATCAATAAATCAAATTATGGAGATTTGAATTATAGATATCAATAAATCGAATAATGGAGATTTGAATTATAGATATCAATAAATCGAATTATGGATATTTGAATAATAGATATTAAAAAATGATTTATAGATATCAATAATTCGCACTATTTATTACTATCTATAAATGATTTATTGATATTTAAAAGCGATTTATAGATATCTATAATTCATTTATTAATATCTATACTTCATTTATAGCTATCAATAAATAGGGAATAAATTCCACAACGGCTTCCCATATTCAGTGACTTCCTTGATAGAGCCCGGTTGCTCACAAATAGGTTACTTCAACAACGGTCTGTTACCAAAAACTTGAAGTCATCCCTCCAGAAGTTTTACGGTCGACATCACAATCTTGTGGACCGCTATGGGATATCTGTTTTAGATGACAACAGATCTTTCCCTCTAAAGCTTAATTGTTGTTTCCTCTACCGGAATTGACCTAACTACCGGATTTGACATGTTCAACTAGGCGGGTGTCTTATAAGAAGCAGGAGATGCTGACTCTACCGGTGCACCTGTGGTTTTTATTGGGTCCGTGTTGATCATTTTTGTGTGTGTATGTCTTCATTTTTCTTTTGTGTGCCGTACCCTTGTTGTGTCTTTGTTTTTTTTTATGTTTTTTATTTTTTAGCTGTTTTTTTTTTTTTTTTTTTTTTTTTTTTTTTTGNTTCTGATGTTGCCATTGTCCTTGGATTGTTCGTTTTGGATTGACGGTTCGGTTCTCACTTACTCTACAGTCAAAATGTCATGATCCCGCTTTGAATTTCAAACTTAATTGGCCGGAAAATTTCATTATTACAGATAAGTTTTTATGTAGAGAATAGATGTAAATAATGCAATAATCTTGCTAGATGTGGACAAATTTATTCTGAAGTGTATTATTAGATAATTTTGCAAAATTTCAATATCGCCTCTATGCATTTTAACTAAATATGGCCTACAAGCAAGCTTTACAAGATGACCGCCATGTAAATTAGTAAAGTACCCCCTGATTCTGCCATATTTAGGAATTTCTCTGTCTGCGAAATGATAGTACCTGAGTTATGCTCGAGTGTAGAGACCGATAAAGTTAATTTCCATCACTACTCTACAGAGCAAGTAATAATCATTGAAAGAAGTCAATGAGAAGACAGGCATTTAAAAAATGAGACATCGTTCAGAAAAAATTGCAACAGAAGTTAAATTTTGAGACTGCTTTTATAAATCATTTCTAATGCAGATCATGGAAGATATGATCCTCGAAACGTCATGGCATTTATTCTATCTGAAGAAGCTTGGAACAAAGACAGGTGTTTTGCTCGGCATGTACACAAGAAACTAATTTGATATTTCCTATTTCGATATTTTTGGTAATGAGTACTTCTTTGGATTATGGTTTTCCATATTATTTGATTCCAATGCTGCTGATGAGAGGTTACTCCTTGAAACACGTGTACAACATAACGAATTTTACTGAATCTTATGCAACTTCGGTATTTTCGTATTTTGAACTCTCAGACAGTGAATCGCGAAACTGAAACTTCACTTCGACAAGCCGTTATGACGGTCAAAGATTCATCAGGTATGGATGTTCTGCTAGTTGAAAAACAAGGTCTAATATAAAACACTGTATGTGCAAGAACTCGGGTCTAATATGTAATAGTCGTTGTCATCCAAGCGTTGAATGGTGTAATAAGTGATGTGAAAATGCATTTCCTTTGCATGTTTGTCAGAGCTGAACAATGTAAATAGTAGAGTATTCTCCAAAATACAAGTATTCAGATATTTATGTATCAAATAAAACAGATTTTTAATGATTCTATGTTTATTTTCTTTTAAAATATAATTTTATTTCTGTATCAGGAATTTTGTTAAATGCCTGGATTTTGCCTTAAAATTTTAGTTATTTTATAGATTGCCAAAAATTCATAGGCATTTTGTAATATGCTTAAAATTTACAGTCATTTAATAAAATGCCTAATTTAAGTAAATGACTTTGACATATATAATTAATATTTCTTATAAAATGTATTACTTCACGGCGGGTTAACTATAGACCCTTTCACGATAACTGCGTTCCTGAGCTTTTGAGTGGAAAATAAAAACAGTTCCCGCAAAAATGACGTCGTAAGACAATTAAACAAGACGTCACATATATTATGACGTTGCATTTAACCCACTCAAAGGCATCTAAACGCATGTGCAAAATTCAGGACCGCAGTTATCGTGAAAGGGTCTATTCATAAAAGTGAGAACGGAACCGTCAGTCAAAAGGACGAACAGTCCATGGACAAAGGCAACATCGCATATAACAAGTAGCGCTTCAATGTTTAATTCTCTGATGGAAACCATATTTAGGTTCTCTTATTACTGCAACTAGGGCATTATATATCAAAACTATAGAAAAACTTCAAATCGATTGTGAAACGCTCGTTTTATCCTGTTATTTTGACTGTCGACTGAAATCTGTAATTACGAATAATGCCCAAATGAATATCTGTATACATGTTATGTATGCATTGTTGATTTCTTTTTTTTTCAATCCGAAATTAGAAGAAGATAATAAATCCATTCTATTACACATAAAGGTGCAGGATAATAAAATGACACTAAACAGTCATACCTACAGAGATAATGATTACATCATTAACAATGTTCAAATCAATTGTTACGTTCAATTAAAACCCATAAAAAGGGAACAGTCAACAAATAACTCTTTAAGAACGGATTAAAACGTTTAACAAAATTCTAGTTTGATATGAATTATAAAAAAAATAACGTAAAAAATTTCAGTTTAACAAAATCCTTTCCCGTGAAATTGTTACGAACAAAATCTACTTCTTTGAATTAACCTCGAAAAACTTCTCAAGTGAAGAACTGTTGTAGCTAAAAAAAAAGCAAAAAAAAAAACAACAAAAAAAACAAAAACAAAAAAATTAGACATATTACTTCACAGCTAACTACGGAATTTAGTTATTAATAATGCGATTCGAAAACAAGTTTTAAATTACGGACACGTTCGATTAATTTGGGAATGGTGCATTTGCTCGTACATACCAAATTGTACATTTCAATACAGTACTTTATTTCTATCAAAATCAATTTTCAAAGGTATAGAGAATATATAAGTAAGAATCATAATACAATATATAGTTCACAAATACAGACACAAACAAATACATGCACAAACAACAGTTTTCAGTACAATTAGGTATCTTCATTTCAGTTACAAAATTAGATATGATTTGAAAAATATTAGTTTTATGAGAATATTTTATTGTCTTCAAAATTACCAAAATTATTCCATTTTCAGTTGTCATCTTGTACTTAAACTTCACAAGAATCCCTTCAAATAGAGATTTATTGCAGGATCTGCCAGATGCACCACTTAGCCCCTATCCAAACTCCCTACCACTTTAGTGTCCTTTGACTACAATTAGAGATGGTCTGAAAAGCTACTGCGAAAAAGTATATTCTACTATCGGCTTGAAGCAGATGCGGATTCTTAAAAGCTCCCACGAGCTCCTTGAACAGCTGTCCTCAAACAGTCTCGCATACTGCAATAGCATTAAAACATTTGATTTTTCTACCTTTTACACAACCCATCACATAATTGACTTAAAGCAGTGATTTCCAATCTAATACATCAATGTGTCTGTACCAAAACAAAAAAACAAAACAAAAAAAACCCCCCAAAAAAACGGAGAACGCAGGAATTCTTATTTATAAATAGAAAAAATAGAACATATTTTAACTTCGGTATTTAGTTATTTGTTATGAACCATACTGAGTCGACTGAGTCGAACAAGAAATACAGTGAAAATGACGGATAAGGCTGCTTGAATTTTTGATCGACAACATTTTTTTTGAATGTGGAAGTTGTGTTTTTCAACAAACAAATAGGGATTCCTATGGGAAAAATTGTGCGCCACTTTTAGCTTACCTTTTCCTTTATTCGTATGAAGCAAAGTTTTTAAAAAGGCTAATACAACAGAAACTAACACAACTGGCCCAGACTTTTTATTTCAGCTTCAGTTATATAGACAATGTACTTTCTCTTACTCTAACCCAAGATGTAATGAATATTTACATCAGATCTACCCCAGTGAACTTGAAATTAAAGAGACGATTTTCTTCACACCTCGACCTTTTGTTATTCATTAACGAACATAGACGTCTGAAATCTAGGTTATATGACAAACGTGATGATTTTGACTTCCCAATTGTGAACTTTCCCTTTCTCAGCAGCGAGTATACAACTTCAAATGCCATTCTGAAATGTATTAATTCCAATAGAAATCGTTTTGTTAACTTAAAATTAAGTTGTATACATGTAAATTGCAAAATTATGTGATGAGTAAATTCAAACCCTCAGCCTTTTTGGCAAATAATATATTGAAGGTGTTTTTGTATCATAGGACTTCGTTCAATTAAACAATACCAATTACCTGTGTCACTGTCACTCAGTGTGAACTAAAAAAAATTTTTTCCAAACTACACAGAATGGATAATTTTGCAAAATAATCATACATGTACATTATCATCAAAACAGTAAATTCTTCAAATAAATTGAAAGTTCCATCCGAATACTGCCTTTGTCAAATCAAAAGTTTAACAAAGAATAAAATTCTGAAAACGATTTTGAAGTGCTTACGCAAAAAAATGCATTCACTTCAATGCATTCGAAGCAAGGATTCTTCTCTAGTATCCCTTATCCTGGACTTGCGATGACATGATTAAGGCACTGAATCTTTTGCTAGACAATATTTTTGTTCGTTTTTTTTCAACATTGTTTATTATTGGAATTTCCATAGGTATACACTGTGCGCCTCTCATAGCAGATCCTTTTCTGTTCTGTTATTTTATGAATCGAGGGACTTCATGAAAAAAATACACAATAGAACCGCGTGATCAACTTATTTCAATTTTAAATGATAAAAGCAGGTATATCGACGATATCATTACTATTGACAATCCCAATTTTTTTTTGAATATGTCAACCTCATTTTAACACAAGAAATAAAACTTAATAAAGTCAATGATTCTCAATACGGTCCATTTCTCGATCTTACTATTGTCCTTGACTTCAGTAAAATTAAAACTAAAATTCATAATAAAAGGAACGATTTTGATATCACTATTACTAATTAACCTTCTCTTGACGGCGACGCTCCTGTACCTCCATCATATGGGCTGTATATTTCTCGCATTTTAGACACAACAGTTCCTACTTTTACCGGTGTTAAGTTTCCTTGTCTTACACGTGCAGTTTACAGGCAAATATCGTGTTTTGCACGATGGATATATCCCCATTAGTGATCATTAGTGTATATAATCTACGTATAAATTTGTAATATCATTTGAAAAAAAAACGATAAAAAGTGTCTTTTAAAATATGTCGCGTTCGGGTATACATTCGTTACAGAAAAGGACATTACTCTTTCTGTAAACAGACGAAAGGGAAATATATTTTTGTGTAGTTTTTAGTATGTTTTAGGATATATACAGTGAGAAATAAAATCAAACACCAGTGGAAACGCGAGGCAAGAGAATCTCAAACAACCCTCGGGTAAAATGTCAATCATATCGGACTCAGCAAGCGTCGTCCGAGACTGGAAATCTTACCCTTTGGTGTCTGAGATTCCCTTGTATCACACTTCCCCTGGTATTAGATTGTTAATATCCCAATTAGTACGATTCGAACGCGTCTTTTCTACTCATGACGAATTAAATGAACGTTACCTTACTATCATGTACATCAAAACTTTTACAACAAGGTAACAAATTTCATAAATTGTTAAACACATATAGGCAGTTTTATGGAAGATGTGAACATATTATATCTACCGTCTACATATTTTTGGTTTTATTTGTATGTTAATTATACTATAGGGCATTAGTTGTCTACGTTTGTCTTCTTGTTGTTCTTATCGTGCACTTCCTTGGTAAATTGTGACCTTGTGATTGTATTTTCGGCTATTGTAAATGTTTTCTGTTATCTTCTTTATATTAATTGGAGTTTCAAATAACGCATACTGAATGTTAATTTTTTTTAAGAAATATGACAATGCAATTACAAATTTAACAACGGTTGCTAATCAAAGTTCCGCATCCTTAGTGTGTTCAGAACAATTGTGCAAAGTTTGCAAACTATTGGGTTAGAGGTGTCGGTGTTTAATATAACACAAACTGAGTATCATGATAATAAAATATGAATAAAAAACACATAAATTTGACATTATTTATCATGAGCACTCAAAAGAGGTGGTGCACATCTTCAATGTGTCTGGAATAACTGTACAGAATTTAAAAAGCATCACTGAAAAATTGTTAGAGCTTTAGATTTCCGAAACTGGGCAGTGAAACGTGTTTTCTAGTATTATAATATGATGAAAGAAAATCAAGTTGAAACTCTCATTGCAAAAGTCCACAAGAAAGACAGTGCACATCTTCAATGTGTCTACATCTACTTTGCAAAGTTTCAAAAGTATAAAATTAAAGATGTCAGTGTTTCAGGTTACACAAACTGAGTAACGTAACACTAAAATATGATGACAAATGGCCTAGTAAAACAATTTTTGTTTTTATCTTTCATTCAAAACTGCCTAAAATGGGAGGTGCACATCTCAAATGTATATTGGTGAAAGTGTAAGAGTTTCAGAATACATAAACTGGAACCGTAATGTTAAATATGACGAAAAGTGACTAATTTCAACAATAAATAAACTACCAGTTTTATTAATTGATTGATTGAATATTGTTTAACGTCTACTGAACAATATTTCAGCTATATCAAGACGAGAACAAGTTTGTTAATAAATAATCACTTTAGGTATGGAAAGAGTCATGGGACGGGAAATTCTTACTGCCACTGGAAAAGTAGGGTGAAATCGAAAGGGACGGGGAATTTAGCCTTGCAGCCAATTACCTACGGACCACTCAAAAAAGATCTTGCTACAAGGGTTCTTTAACGTGCAGGAAGCGTGGATCTGAGTCAACATCCCATCCGAAAGATGGGTTGTGCATTTATTCATCCCGCACAACCACGGACATCCAGTTTTGGAGGGGTTGTACCCCGCAGCCTGGAATACTGTGTCCTATTTCTATATTCCGGGGTTCCCTCGGGGTCAGCCCCGTTAAGGAGGGGTCAAACCCAGCAAGTCTATTTATATACCCCAGGGTTCCCTGGGGGGTGCAGTTTTATTCAAAGCTGTCTAAAAGTGGAGGTGCACAACTGTACAAAGCTTCAAAAGCGTACGATTTAAAGTGTCAGAGATTAAGGTTTCACAAAATGGGTACCACAATGTAAAAGCATGATAAAAATGACGTAGATCAACATTATTTTTAATTCAAAACTAACAAAAAGCGATGTGCAATTCGTCAATGTGTCCAAAATACCT
Source organism: Modiolus philippinarum (assembly GCA_002080025.1). Classification (NCBI taxonomy): domain Eukaryota; kingdom Metazoa; phylum Mollusca; class Bivalvia; order Mytilida; family Modiolidae; genus Modiolus; species Modiolus philippinarum. Next base: position 19,822 of record MJUU01011007.1, read on the forward strand.
ATGCAAGCGTGAAAACGGACAGAGTCCTAGACTTGCGTACACCTTTGGCGATGCAGGTAAAAGAAAACAAAAATAGAAACTTTGACAATCATATGTATTCACGCAGGGTGATTAGGATGTCAAGATTTCATTTAACTTATTTTACTTATTTAACCACAAGTATAAATTAAAGTCGATTTTATTTTCAATACAATTAAGGCATGTTCAATATTGTATTACCAATGGACATGATATTTCAACAAAGCTAAGCTAAAGTCACATACCATGTGTCACAACGTGAACTTAAAAATACGAACATTGTTGTTATGCTGATATAATTCAATACATAAGCAGACTGATGCTAAGAAATCTTAAATTAATATATCCGTTCTTCAATTTGCATAATATTGGTTTTGCCAATTATAACATGACACAATGTAAGGATTTAATGTTGAGTATGCATAACAAATAAGATAAAAAAAGTCCAAGGATGACCATTTTATTTGATATATAATCAGGATTAAAACGGTCAATATAGTCTATCAGTTTGCTCATGAAAAAAAAAATTGCTGGATACCCCGGTAGACAGCATTTTCTTCTTCCAAATCTGTTCAATTATAGTAGATCTTTAATATTTCGGATGTTATACTCTACGGAATCTGCCGAAAAAGGGTACAACAAGGGGCTCTTTAAGGGTACCTAACTATTAATGAAAGCCTTTTAGGAACGCATTCTTTTACGTTAAAGATCGCAGTCTCCCCTCATTTAGACATGTTGCCTTAAATTACTTTGTTGTCTGAACTAAAATGACTCAAGAAAAAAAAGTTCATTGTCATAAAAAACTGACAAGCTTATCTGCCCTGGTAAATAAGGGAAATAACTTCGATAAATTCCAGTGTAATGGTTTGTTACATTCGAGGTACGCCTTCTTGGTGGTTGATATTTAAAAAATAGGCATATAATTAAATACAAATCAGCTTCCGTTTCCACATTTATCCATAGATGATATCATAATACAACAGCAAAATACATGTATGTCAAAAGGGACATAACTCACACTTACAAAAACTAAACGACCAAACAACATACATACTGTACAAAAACAGTTTACTAAACAAATATTTCGAATTCTTTACTGTAGATTATACTTTTCCAGCCCCAATAGGACTAACATTCAATTGCCATTTGAATATACATGTATAAGTATTAGACTTAAAAACAATGACGTGAGATATTTAAACAATGACAGTAGAATACCAAAGGAACAATGGAATGATGATCAGAAAAATTTAAGTCCAAAGACATGAAAAAAACGCAAACACAGGCAAACAAGGACGTGAGACAGCAAAAAGGCGCGAAAACTTGAATCATTATAAAACTCCAGCAGGTGAAAAAGCGGTACCCTGTCTGATTCCTATACTACTTTTATAGACACCATATTAAGACAGCATAATTAAAAACCATCCTGCATGTCAATTTAATTTAACTGAATAATTTAGATATTTATTCATCGTTGTCACTATCGTCCCCAGATTCGTCAAATGATGCTCTACTGCTATATTGACAGAACATTTGCAACCATCAGTACATGCCATGCCTTGTGATACGCAAGAACACCTTCTAGTTGAACAGTTTGTTTTGCAACCACAACTTATTAACAAAAGGAATGCCTTAGAGGCAGGTTCTTGTTCCATCCAGTTTACTGATAATTCATTGTTCTCAACTACCCATCCATGTTCTTCAAGAGAAGGCAAGTCAACATTTGCTTCTAAAGCACGTTTCCATATTGATGCTTGGTAATTAGCTCTAAGAATATGTTTATGCAATGCATCCTTTGTTGGTGGAAGGTGGTGACATTGTACGCATCTTGACTTACAAAGCAAATTGAAACGAACTTCGTTTATATTAGAGACATTGATACCATACGCAAGGCAGAGAAAGCTCTCAATTTCCTGCTCGACATCATTTGCAACATCAAAACTGTCACCTAAAGAAGTTAGTGCCCTTTGAAAGTTTGGATGTTTTACTATAACATCTTAAAATTTTGACTTGCCTTTTCCTGAAAATGCACTAACACTGTCGCAACCTGTAAATGCATGAAATCCAGGCAAAGCGCTGCATAGGTCAACACCCAAAGATTGTGATATTGATGCGATATCAACACCTCGAAAGTTTGTAGATGTTTCTGAGACAATAAAAATTTTAGAATTAACACGTGTCTGAAAATAAACTGCCAATACTTCTACAACTGTGTCTGATGACCTGAGAACCACGGAATTAAAACCTTGGTCGACAGCATGTTTAGCGTGTAGAAACATTCTTGTGGTGGCTTCTTCCTGGTTACTGTACAAATCTGTGCAGGCTACTTTCACTACTTGACCATCTGCAACACTGATTTTGATGAGCAATATGAATTTTGTTTTCCTTCTAATTTCGTTTCGAATTTCTGTTTTGACATTCATTAATCAAAAATTCTATCAACTGTGTTTTATTTTGGGCTAAAACTTAAGGAACTTTTTCCATGGCCTAGGGCAAGCTTGTGAGGACCGCGTTATTTTAGTTGTAAGAGTACCAGAAGACTTTCTTTTGTTTCTTTTAAGTTCCTTTACTGACAGTGGGAAATACTGATCTGCTACAAAGTAGATTCGCTTATTTGGGTGTGACATACTCAATATTATCCCTAAGATTGAAGATGCTAGCTGTTCAAAAGTAGCTGGAATTTGTCTCAAAGATTGAATGACTGCCATGGCATCAAAGATCCACACCGAACCCTCTTGAATTTCACAATGTTGGTTTGCACTTTTTTCAAAGATGGAGCTAAATACAGCTTTATTAGTTTTAACTAGACCTCCATCGGCTGTGGCAATAGCCCAAGGAATAGGACCAAGCTCGTAAGTAAGGACTTCTCTCATGTCAAAAAGGCTTGCAAATAAATTTATGTCAGCTTTAATGATTGTATCTTTATCAGTTTTAGAAACTTTAGATCTAATTGCAAAAGTTTTTAAGGCAAGTTTCTTTAATGGGTCATAAAAGCCCACCTTCGCTGAGATTAATCTTTCAGCAATAAAATCGTCAGCTGCTTTCGAACCAACAGCTTTTGCAGAAAGCAAATCATTTGCAGTATTGTCATCAGCTATAACACCGGAAGACAGGTTTGATAACTAGTCCGAGGAATCAAATGGATTAGACCATCCACTGAGATAACTTTGTAATTTTTGTACATCTGACTCATCTTTTTGTAGCCGGATATTTCAAAGTTCTTTTGGACGAAAACTATCCCCAGATGTTAAACCTGCAAGACCATGACACATTGCTGATATTGATGCCCTTTCAGGAGCACTTGAAATCCATCTTTGAACAGCGTTCTTATTAATACTGAACCCAACGATACCACCTTTGGTTTTAGTATCTCTACTGAGAGGCTGTTCTATTGTCTGATCAACGCAGCCAAGGGAAAATGGTTGTTTGGTTCTTTGTACGCCAAATCCCCCTGACGACAGGTATTTGTGAGCTTCCGGGTGGGTACTTGTAAGATTCTGCATTTGTAACCAATATACGGGCAAATACCGGGAGTAATTATGGCGGTCGTAGGCAAAAAACCATGGTAACATTTGGCGAATGCACAACAAATTCAGTTCCCAATTTCCTTCACGTGTCGCTCTTATAAACATCAATAGCAAACTCACCATTTCTGTGTATGAATTCCAAAATTCCTTCATCGGACCTTGATTTACGGACAGGAATTTCAAGAACGTTTTCAAAAGAAGGTCAGCCACTGCAGAATCATAAACACCCAGAAAACTCTCTGCTGTTGGGAATGCCTAAACATCTCAACTAATTCTATAAAAGAATTTTGGTCGTCTGTGGATGGAAATTCATCTAAGGAATTCGCCTCTACCCATCTACCAAATGCTTGCCATCTAGTTCGTTGGAGGCTTTCTAAAACTAACTTCTGCAGTCTAATTGCGCGATTGTAGTGCTTACCTTCGACAACACCAGTCAGTGATCCGGTACAAAGAACACCTGATTCCACTAATAAGTCATTCAAACCGGCATCACCAAACCTTTTTTCCATAACTGACAGGAAAGCACAGGCTGTGTGGAATGAACCCAGACGAAGTACTACACGCTGAAAACCTGTTAGTTTCGACCAAATAATTTCAAGGGCTTTTGCATAAATAGTCTGATCAAAGACGATGACTACATCATTTTAACCTAACTCATCAACGATTGACAAAGATCGTTTCAAAACCGTAAAAACAGTACTTAGTTCTGTAGGACTGGAGTCTATTACCTGTAAGTATCCTATAACATCTTTGCGAGGAACATCGTCTTGGCTGACCAACATTTTAAACCCTGTCCATGCAGGAATTACCTGATCCTTATCAACAAATGAAAACAGGGAACTGTCAAACGAAATACGAGATAGAAAGAAACAGAAATCTTTCTTTATATACAAGAAAACTGGTCTTGCGTAATGTTGCCATAAACAGTGCTGGATATAAATGGAGTGGGTGGACCTTTCCTAGGCCCTGAAGTGTAATGCTCGAGTTCTATAGGAAAATCTGTGTTTAATGAACGTCTTTTACGTTCGCTAGATGGGATGCAAGGTGGTTCTTTATTGTTTTCACACCAATCACATTCCTTCTGAATATTGATTCCCTTTGTGCAATGGGTAGTACCAGAACCTGATAATGTTTCTTCGTTCAGGTCATTGTTGTCCCAGCAAAATGTAGAAAATATGCCCCGTCTGATATTACTGGGTATACAGACATTATTGACAGTAGAGCTTGCTATTGAATAGGCGATTGCTGTCTCTGTTTCCTCCAAGATATCATAAGATATACAATGACCAAATCTATTAAGAACTTTACTAGCTCGGCAGATCCTGTCTGGCTTTTAATCAAAACGGCAAGGCTTACCTGTTTTGGTGTTTTCACTTTCCCATGAGTCAAACTATAAATAATGTCCTGACAAAGGACATAATTTTAAAGTGATTCTTCTCCGTGGTATTAACACGTGTGTCTGAAATAGGCGTGTCTGAGTTATCACATGTCAATAACCAAGCTAACGAATTGTAAAGTAGATTAGGAATTACCATAGAAATTCTCTGATATAGAGACACCAGTCGGTTGCCGAGGAATGGATGATGCTGCCTCTGACATTACAACTCCTCGAATAGCTTTTGCTGAGTAATAAACATGAATGACTGTATCATCATGTTCAAAGTCTTCTGAACAAAGATCTTCCATATCGTCAATCTCGTTTATTTTTGGACTACTACTGGATGACATGGCTGTCTCAATAATTTGACCTTTTGGTACGCTCTCAGAATATACGATAAAGGGACTGTTTGCATTTGATCTCCAGAATGATAACCTGTTTCCAAAACGTTTCTTTAATCGATTTTTTGTGTACATGGACTTGTAATTAGGAGCATTTATACCTTCTTCATTCCAAAGTTGTAGAAACCTGGATTTCAGTTCGGACATATTTACAACCTTCAATGCCTTCAAGACGTTATTTTCAACTTCAGAGGCCAACTTATCAAAAGCAGCATCAAGATGTAAATTGTCATCTATATCATTGTTTGCTTCTTATAAAGACACTTTGTAAGAAATTTGTAACAAGACCTATGGTACAATACTTCATTTCCAGATTCAGTTCTTTTTATCAGAAATGAGTCTGTGTTTGCAGCTTTTTTCCATGTTTCAAGACCTCTATCCGTTAAGCACCGACTTAAGTTCTCCTGATTTTTGCCACTAGCATTATATTTGTTTTGAAGACAAATTATACATTTTGTTTGGTCATATGTTCTGGGCATTTTGGATGGTCTACTTTCTACTGGAGATTTTGTGTTATCAATTTTTCTCTTGAGTGGAAACTGGAGATTCCGTTTACTTGTATATATTTGAAAGCATTTCCTATGGTATCCTCCTTTCGGACCATTTCTCCAAAAATCTCTCATTAAATTATTAATTGAATTTTGTCTTACCTCCGAAGCTTTTCTAAATGTTGCCCAAGTTTGGTCAGAAAATCTCACCAAATCGCCCACTTCACCGGGTCTATGACACAATCAGTTGTTCCAATCTAAAGTATTTTCTTTTGATATACTTTTCAAAGAAAAGCTTTTATTATCCATGGTACAAATCAGAAAAACAATTGTAAGAGAGAAAAGGTACATAAAAATATATGCTAATAAAAAATTGTAAAAAATATCAAAGTCAACAGTATCAGCAAGAACAAAATGTATCAATCCATGTAAAAGGCATCAAAAATCAGACATGTAGAAAACAATAATAAGCAATAAATGGTAATAAAAAATGTTAAAAAATATCAAAGTCAACAGTATCAGCAAAAGCAAAATGTGACAATCCATGTAAAAGGCATCAAAAAGCAAACTTATAGACAAAAACTTCCCTTACAACTATGTTCATTTAACAACAATCAAAAACTATGTACACGATAATAGATATATTTGACAACAATGAAATCAACCCCAAAATACCATAATATAAAAAAAATTCATTTAAAACAACAGTAGAACGCCTTGTTCTCATACAACAGAAATAAAATTCAATGTAAAAAAGCCATTTGCAAACAGGTTAATCACAACATAACAGCAGGAGTGGATTACCAACAAACCACAGCTTCAATCAAAACTATCAATGATAAAATATACAAATATGCCCCAAATATCATCCACAACCAAAGACAAATATAACTACAACAGCGGGAATAAAGATAGTCCTCAAACACGTGAAGTATTCTAACATGTGAATGAAAACAATCGAACACACCTTTATCGATAGACTAGTAGAGCATGCCCTATAATATATAATTATTATGTCCATAGTAAGCCTTATCATCTATTAAAACAATCCATCAAGCAACTCAATACAAAGAATGTGAGATAATAACCTTTCGAACTAAATACGGTTAAACAGGTAAGACTTATATTCTATATTTAGCAATTTATTTCTATTGACGTGTTTGTATCGGAGTAAGATCAAAGTTCCGGATTGATCATATCATTTGTTTAATTATCCTAAATAGCTAAATATTATTTTCCTTGATGCAATGAAAAATATAATAAAATTTGTAAGTGTATTATAATCTTTTGTTCTCACGTTTGACGCGTATTTAAGCACAAAATTCACAATAGTTAATCAAATATCCGTCAAAGTAGTCGTATTTGTCGTTATAATTACCGATGTTTTAAATTGATATTTAATTGAAAATAATTAGTAATTATCCACTATAAACATGTTATTTTCGTTCTCTTATCCTTTATTTAATATAATATTAAGATTTTATTAATCATGCACCTGAAGTCGAATCAAATATTGAATTAGTAACTAGGTAATAGCTCCTGTGAAAATGGAGTAGGTTACGAAAGCTCACTGTTGTACTACTTTCCGGCATGATATTTTAAGTATAACAAATTAAATCTTTTAGTTCGAACCCTTAACTATTCAAAAATGAAAAGAAAATGTTGTCTACCGGGGTATCATACAAACTTTGAATATAGAGACCTTTTCGAATTCGGCTGATAGACTATATTGACCGTTTTAATCCTGAACAATCTGTATATATCAAATAAAGTGGTCATCCTTGGACTTTTTTTTATCTTATTTGTTATGCATACTCAACATTAAATCCTTACATTGTGTCATGTTATAATTGCCAAAACCAATAAATTCTTTTGCAAATTGAAGAACGGATATATTGATTTAAGATTTCTTAGCATCAGTCTGCCTTATGCATTGAATTATATCAGCATAACAACAATGTTCGTATTTTTAGTTCACGTTGTGACACATGGTATGTGACTTTAGCTTAGCTTTGTTGGAATATCATGTCCATTCGTAATACAATATTGAACATGCCTTAATTGTATTGAAAATAAAATCGACTTTAATTTATACTTGTGGTTAAATAAGTAAAATGAAATCTTGACATCCTAATCACCCTGCGTGAATACATATGATTGTCAAAGTTTCTATTTTTTGTTTTCTTTTACCTGCGTCGCAATGGTGTACGCTTAGGGGTACAAAGTTCTTTTTGAAACTTGCATAGGTATTTTGGACACATTGACGAATTGCACATCGCTTTTTGTTAGTTTTGAATTAAAAATAATGTTGATCTACGTCATTTTTATCATGCTTTTACATTGTGGTACCCATTTTGTGAAACCTTAATCTCTGACACTTCAAATAGTACGCTTTTGAAGCTTTGCACAGTTGTTTTGGACTCATTCCCAATATGCACCTCCACATTTAGACAGCTTTGAATAAAACTCCCCCCCCAGGGAACCCCGGGGTATAGAAATAGACTTGCTGGGTATGACCCCTCCTTAACGGGGCTGACCCCGAGGGAACCCCGGGATACAGAAATAGGATCCAGTATTCCAGGCTGCGGGATACAACCCCTCCATCCACGTGTTGGAAGAAATGCAACGCTTCCTGCACGTTAAAGAACCCTTGTAGCAGGCTCTTTTTTGAGTGGTCCGTGTGTAATTGGCTACAAGGCTAAATTCCCCGTCCCTTTCGATTTCACCCTACTTTTCCAGTGGCAGTAAGAATTTCCCGTCCCATGACCCTTTCCATACCCAAAGTGATTATTTATTAACAAACTTGTTCTCATCTTGATATAGCTGAAATATTGTTCAGTAGACGTTAAACAATATTCAATCAATCAATTAATAAAACTGGTAGTTTTTTTATTGTTGAAATTAGTCACTTTTCGTCATATTTAACATTACGGTTCCAGTTTATGTATTCTGTAACTTACACTTTCACCAATATACCATTTGCGCAGTTATTTTGGATTCACTCCCATTTTAGGCAGTTTTCAATGAAAGATAAAAACAAATATTGTTTTACTAGGTCATTTGTCATCATATTTTAGTGTTGCGTTACTCAGTTTGTGTAACCTGAAACACTGACATTTTTAATTTTATACTTTTGAAACTTTGCAAAGTAGTTGTAGACACATTGAAGATGTGCTCTGTCTTTCTTGTGCACTTTTGCAATGAAAGTTTCAACTTGATTTTCTTTCATCATATTATAACACTAGAAAACACGTTTCACTGCCCAGTTTTGGAAATCTAAAGCTCTAACAATTTTTGAGTGGTGCTTTTTAAATTCTGTACAGTTATTCAAGACACATTGAAGATGTGCACCTCTCTATTTGGGCAGATAAATAAAAGTGACAACAAAAGTCTGAATCGATCAAACCGAGAGACCAGTAAGGAAAATCCGTATAACATTCGACAGAATCAGGGAAACACAATCCAACACAGAACATTTTTGGCAAGCCGTCATATTCCCGACTCTCTATTTGTGCAGATTTTAAATATAAATGTCAAATTCTAGTCATTTTTCATCACATTTAAAATTACTGTGCCCAATTTGTTTAGTCTGAAACTTTTACATATGTTTCCCTTCGAAATAGCTGTACTAGATGCACTGAAGATGTGCACCACCTCTTTTGAGTGCTCATGATAAATAATGTCAAATTTATGTGTTTTTTTTCATATTTTATTATCCTGATACTCAGTTTGTGTTATATTAAACACCGACACCTCTAACCCAATATTTTTGAAACTTTGCACAATTGTTCTGAACACACTAAGGATGCGGAGCTTTGATTAGCAACTGTTGTAATTGCATTTGTCATATTTCTTAAAAATTAACATTCAGTATGCGTTTTTTGAAACTCCAATTAATATAAAGAAGGTAACAGAAAACATTTACAATAGCCGAAAATACAATCACAAGCCACAATATACCAAGGAAGTGCACGATAAGAACAACAAGAAGACAAACGTAGACAACTAATGGAATTCGGGATAGCCAGGCACCGGTGCTGGCAAGAGCCAGCGGTAGGGTTTAAACGGTGTATGGGTACCCAAACCTGTCCTTTCTCTATCCCGTTGCCCTATAGTATAATTAACATACAAATAAAACAAAAAATATGTAGACGTTAGATATCATATGTTCACATCTTCCATAAAACTGCCTTAATGTGTTTAGCAATTTATGAAATTTGTTACCTTGTTGTAAAAGTTTTGATGTACATGATAGTAAGGTAACGTTCATTTAAGTCGTCAAGGGTAGAAAAGACGCGTTCGAATCGTTCTAATTGAGATATTAAGAATCTAATACCAGGGGAAGTGTGATACAAGGGAATCTCAGACACCAAAGGGTAAGATTTCCAGTCTCGGACGACGCTTGCCGAGTCCGAGATGATTGACATTTTACCTGAGGGTTGTTTGAGATTCTTTTGCCTCGCGTTTCCACCGGTGTTTGATTTTATTTCTCACTGTATATATCCTAAAACATACTAAAAACTACACAAAAATTTCGTTCCCTTTCGTCTGTTTACAGAAAGAGTAATGTCCTTTTCTTTAACGTCATAATTCAGGAATGTATACCCGAACGCGACATATTTCAAAAGACACTTTTTATCGTTTTTTCCAGTGAAATTTTGCTTCAAATGGTATTACAAATTTATACTAGATTATATACACATATGATCACTAATGGGGACATATGCATCGTGCAAAACACGATATTTGCCTATAAACTGCACGTGATGCTTTAGTGTAAGACTAGGAAACTTAACACCGGTAAAAGTAGTGTTGTGTCTAAAATGCGAGAAATACACAGCCAATATGATGAAGGTACAGGAGCGTCGCCATCAAGAAAAGGTTAATTACTAATAGTGAGATCAAAATCGTCCCTTTTATCAGGAATTTTAGTTTTAATTTTACTGAAGTCAAGGATAATAGTAAGATCGAGAAATGGACCGTATTAAGAATCATTGACTTTATTAAGATTTCTTGTGTTAAAATGAGTTTGACATATTCTAAAAAAAAAATTTGATTGTCAATAGTAATGATATCGTCGATATACCTGCTTTTATCATTTAAAATTGAAATAAGTTGATTTCATGAAGTCCCTCGATTCATAAAATAACAGAACAGAAAAGGATCTGCTATGAGAGGCGCACAGTGTATACCTATGGAAATTCCAATAATAAACAATGTTGCCAAAAAACTTACAAAAATATTGTCTAGCAAAAGATTCAGTGCCTTAATTATTTCATCGCAAGTCCAGGATAAGGGATACTAGAGAAGAATCCTTGCTTTGAATGCATTGAAGTGAATGCATTTTTTGCGTAAGCACTTCAAAATCGTTTGCAGAATTTTATTCTTTGTTAAACTTTTGATTTGACAAAGGCAGTATTCGGATGGAACTTTCAATCTATTTGAAGAATTTACTGTTTTGATGATAATGTACATGTATGATTATTTTGCAAACTTATCTTTGGAATTTTTTTTTTAGTTCAAACTGAGTGACAGTGACAAAGGTTCAGACATGTAATTGGTATTGTTTAATTGAACGATGTCCTATGATACAAAAACACCTTCATTATATTATTGGCCAAAAACGCTGAGGGTTTGAATTTACTCATCTCATAATTTTGCAATTTACATGTATACAACTTAATTTTAAGTTAAAAAAACGATTTCTATTGGAATTAATACATTTCAGAATGGCATCTGAAGTTGTATACTCGCTGCTGAGAAAGGGAAAGTTCACAATTGGAAAGTCAAAATCATCACGTTTGTCATATAACCTAGATTTCAGACGTCCATGTTCGTTAATGAATAACAAAAGGTCGAGGTGTGAAGAAAATTTGCTGTATCGGTCGTCTCTTTAATTTCAAGTTCACTGGTGTAGATCTGATGTAAATATTCATTACATCTTGGGTTAGAGTAAGAGAAAGTACATCGTCTATATAACTGAAGCTGAAATAAAAAGTCTGGGCCAGTTGTGTTAGTTTCTGTTGTATTAGCCTTTTTAAAAGCTTTGCTTCATACGAATAAAGGAAAAAGTAAGCTAAAAGTGGCGCATAATTTTTTCCATAGGAATCCCTATTTGTTTGTTGAAAAACACAACTTCCACATTAAAAAAATGTTGTCGATAAAAAATTCAAGCAGCCTTATCTCGTCATTTTCACTGTATTTCTTGTTCGACTCTGTATGGTTCATAACAAATAACTAAATACCGAAGTTAAAATATGTTTTATCTTTTTCTATTTATAAATAAGAATTCCTGCATTCTCCGTTTTTTTGTTGTTTTTTGTTGTTTTTTTGTTTTTGTTTTGGTACAGACACATTGATGTATTAGATTGGAAATTACTGCTTTAAGTTAATTATGTGATGGGTTGTATAAAGGGTAGAAAAATCAAATGTTTTAATGCTATTGCAGTATGCGAGACTGTTTGAGGACAACTTTTCAAGGAGTTCGTGGGAGCTTTTAAGAATTCACATCTGCTTCAAGCCGATAGTAGAATATACTTTTTCGCAGTAGCTTTTCACACTATCTCTAACAGTAGTCAAAGGACACTAAAGTGGTAAGGAGTTTGGATAGGGGCTAAGTGGTGCATCTGGCAGATCCTGCAATAAATCTCTGTTTGAAGGGATTCTTGTGAAGTTTAAGTACAAGATGACAACTGAAAATGGAATAATTTTGGTAATTTTGGAAGACAATAAAATATTCTCATGAAACTAATATTTTTCAAATCATATCTAATTTTGTAACTGAAATGAAGATACTTAATTGTACTGAAAACTGTTGTTTGTGCATGTATTTTTTTGTGTCTGTATTTGTGAACTATATATTGTATTATGATTCTTACTTATATATTCTCTATACCTTTGAAAATTGATTTTGATAGAATTAAAGTATTGTATTGAAATGTACAATTTGGTATGTACGAGCAAATGCACCATTCCCAAATTAATCGAACTTGTCCGTTACTTATAACTTGTTTCCGAATCGCATTAATAATAACGAAATTCCGTAGTTAGCTGCGAATTAATATGTCTAATTTTTCATTTTTAATTTTTTTTTTTGGTTAGCTACAACAGTTCTTCACTTGAGAAATTTTTCGAGGTTAATTCAAAGAAGTAGATTTTATTCGTAACAATTTCACAGGAAAGGATTTTGTTGAATTGAAGTTTTTACGTTATTTTTTTTATAATTCATATCAAACTAGAATTTTGTTAAACGTTGTAATCCGTTCTTAAAGAGTTATTTGTTGACTGTTCCCTTTTTATGGGTTTTAATTGAACATAACAGTTGATTTGAATATTGTTAATGATGTAATCATTCTCTCTGTAGGTATGACTGTTTAGTGTCATTTATTATCCTGCACCTTTATGTGTAATAGAATGGATTTATTATCTTCTTCTAATTTCGGATTGAAAAAAAAAAAAGAAATC
>MJUU01011008.1:4455-29594 GCA_002080025.1 Modiolus philippinarum
CCGTTTTCGCCACCTATTGGCAAATAGATAAATTATGCAATAACTGATTTTTCTACCAATTTTCATGAGTATTTATTTATGTTTTTGAGAGCGATTAATTTTTTAGATATGGACTTTTGCACAAACTGCACAAGTAAATTCATTATATATCGAGAGTTGTCGCGCGTTGGTCAAATTTTCGCAATAGGTGCTAAGTTAATTGATATTGCTTCATAATAGTTATTTACTCTCTTTTTCAGTAGTAATAAATTTAAATAAAAATTTGTACATAAATAAATAAACCAGATATATTACGAATCTATTGAGTTCTTAATATTTTCCTATTTAGATTTCTAAACTCTGTTTCACTTCCCTTGGACAATGGAAATTTTTTAAGCATCTGCTTTTTCGTGAATAAATTTCATTAATATTTAGACATGTAAATCAAGACTGACTATACAAAACTGGAAAATAATCTAAATGATTTCTTATACGTCTACAAGTATCTATTTCCTAGCTTTTGTCTTGTAGGTGAAAACAATCTTTAGTGCTTGATCATTCCATTTTGAGGGCAAACAGGAAAGGCGATTAAATAGCAAAATACCGAAGTTACTGTTAATTTATTTTCTGCATATAACGGAGTCTGTTTGGTTTAGAAAAAAGTCTATTTTGTTTCAGAATGAATTTTTAGCAACTGAAATCCAGGAAAAGCTCATTCTGAAACAAAATAGACTTTTTCTAAACCAAATAGACTCCGTTACAGTACTAATGGTTCTTATAAATTCATTCTAAATGTATTTTGCGGTTTGTTTTGTGTTATTGATAGTGACAGGTTGCATAATTTTGACCTTTACACAGTGTGTGGAAGTTTTTTATACAAATATTTGTCATAATAATGCTAGAAAATAAAAAGGGGGAGGGTCTAACTCAGTAAAATTTAAATGGCTGAACTTCAAACGTTTATAACTTCTTTATTTCTCAACGGATTCTGATCAAATTGGACTCGTTGGAAAGCGCGTTCAATTTCCTTTCAGTTTTTGTACAAATCTTTCGGTTATGCTACCTGGTCTGAGCATTACGCTTCGCTCCGCGCTCAGATCAAATGGTCCACAGTTTGGCTGTATTTGAGTTTTTAAACGTTATTTGATTTCTGTTGGTCTTTTTTTTGCAGGGGGGTTTGTTTCTTTTTGTTTGCCTTGTTGTCAATTGATTATGCGTGTAGGAGAAAGGAAGCGTTGGAATTTATATGGAAAATGTAACTTTTAATCACAAAATTGTACTTATTTTCGCGCTCAGACCCGCTGTTGCAAGGCGCAAGATTTGTACACAACATGAAAGATAATTGAATGCGCTTTCCAATGAGCCCAATTTGACGAAGATCCGTTGAGAAATAAAGAAGTTATGAACGTTTGAAGTTATATTATTTGGTGAAGTTGATTTTTGTATAACGGAGTCTATTTTGTTGATGTTTGTATAACGGAGTCTATTTGGTTTAGAAAAAGTCTATTCTGTTTCAGAATGAGTTTTTCCTCAATTCTTCAATACCAGGATTATTGTTAACGAGCATTGCCTCAACAAACAGAAAGTGACATTGATTTAGAATGTGAATTTACCACACAAGAAGAAAAATCCCGATTATTTAAGATAGTATAATATGAGCCGTAAATTTGTAAAATTTAAATGCAAATTAATTTTTATTATACCCACAAAACCTAATCGCCCCCTCCAAACTTTTATAATATATGCATTATGGATTAAACCATATTGCGGCACACTCCACTATTTTCTTCTATAAATGCATTTATTTTATATGGAAAAGGGGGCGGGGGTATTAACTTCAAGAGCAAAAGACCCTTATGTATACACAAGATCAAAGTGAGGCTTATTGTTGATTTCTGGTTTGTCGGCAGGTAAACCTGTTGATACCTATATACGAATGGTTAATTCTTTGTGACAATTGCCCGCTAAAAAACGTAATAGGCATTTAAAAAATTGTTTTCCTGCAAAATATACAAACGTTCAATAAAAATGAAGAGTTTTAGAAGTGAATATTTTTACACGTGTGTACAGAATCTTGTGCAGAAAAGCTAGCAGAATATTGTGCAGAAATAAAAACTAGTAAATGCAGCAGAATTCAAACATCCATTATCTAAAGGAAGTGGAACAGACAATAATTTTATTTAAACAGCAATTAACTCGCTGGAAAACCTGGGTCCCTGTTTCAAAGCCTCATAGATCTCGTATTTATAACATTAAGCAGATATTGTTTAATTAAATGTTAATAACAGTTTTTTTATGCAAAATGTGAAATCTGGTGAGTAAAATCGTTTAAGATACATACACCCATCTTTCAAATTACGTATTGCTTTTTTTCTCTCCTTTCAAGAATGTTGGGTTTTATTTGTATGTTTATTTTACTTTAGGAAAACGGGACAGATAAAGGGGAGGTTTGGATACCCTCAAACAGGTTTAACCCAACCATTGGCTTTTGCTAGTGCCGATGCCAATTCCGGCTGTTCTTTTAAACCGGTTTTGTGCTTGTTCTAATATGACTGTTTCTTTAAAGTTGGTATTGTTTCCACAATGGTCAGTATTCAACGAATGACTAAATACCGAAGTTACTGTGAATTTAAATTCTGCATATGCGCATTTCGACAACTTATGTCATGAGGGTTTTGATACTGTAAAAAATCATTATAATTAACAATTAGCCCATAGAAAATTGAAACGAACAAAATTCGCTGGCTTTTGTATTTTCTACATTGAACTCGACCGAAAGGCCAATTTTCAACAGGGTCGATATTCTTTCTAGCACTGGCGACAATGGATGCAAGAGCGACAGAATAATGAGTTGTACAGAAATTCGTTTTTTATCTGCTTTATCAAAAATAAAGCAGTGTGGAATTTTATTCATATCAGAAGTTGTCAAAATGCGCATATGCAGAAACTATATTTACAGTAACTTCGATATTTTGTTATTAATATCACTTCAGCTAGTAAAATGCAATATCTTACCTACCGTTATCAGACAAGTAACGAGAACGAGATATAAAATTTTAATGAGTGATCTTCGTTCCAGCTTTCAAGTGCACTGAAAAGTAATAAGTGAACACAAAAATAGCTATCATGGGATGCTGCTATTTCGATATCTTTGGTAATGAGTACATCTTTTTAGCTCACATGACCCGAAGCGTCAGTGTGAGCTATTGCCGTCACTTGGCGTCCGTCGTCCGTCCGTCTGTCTGTCCGTTGTCTGTTAACTTTTCACATTTTTATCTTCTCCTCTGAAACCACTGAAGCAAATTCAACCAAACTTTACAGGAATGATGTACTAAAGATTGCTCATTTCGTTTCGACATGGCCACCAGTGCGTAACTTAGGTTTAGCATTGGACCCTACAGGAAAAATAGCATTTTCATCTTCTCCTCTGAAACCACTGAAGCAAATTCAACCAAACTTTACAGGAATATGTACTAAAGGTCCTTGACAAACAATGCTGATTGTGTTCCGATCCGACGAAAAACATGGCCACCAGTGCGCAGCGTAGTTTAACATTGGACCCTATGGGAAAAATTACATTTGCATCTTCTCCTCTGAAACCACTGAAGCAAAATTCAACCAAAATTTACAGGAATGATGTACTAAATGTCCTTTACAAAGATTGGTCATTTAGTTCTGATCCGAAAAAAATACGACCGCCAGCGTTGAACGTAGGTTTAACATTGGACCCAATGGGAAAAATCACATTTTCATCTTCTCCCCTGAAACCACTGAAGCAAATTCAACCAAACTTTATACGAATGATGAACTAAATGTCCTTTACAAAGATTGCTCATTTAGTTACGATCCGATAAAAAAATGGCCGCCAGCGCGGAAGTTAGGTGTAACATTGCACCCAATGGGAAAAATCACATTTTCATCTTCTCCTCTGAAAGTACTGAAGCAAATTCAACCAAACTTTACAGCAATGATGTACTAAAGGTCCTTGACAAAGACTGCTCATTTCGTTCCGATCCGTTAAAAACATGGCAGTGATTGCGGAACTTAGATTTAACTTTGGACCATATGGGAAAAATCACATTTTAGCTCTCCTGACCCAAAGGGTTAGTGTGAGCTATTGTTCGTCGTCCGTCCGTCTGTTAAATTTTCACATTTTCATCAACTACCCTGAAACCACTGAAGCAAACTCAACCAAACTTTAGAGGAATTATATATGGAAAGTCCTTAACAAAGAATGCTCATTTCGTTCCGATCCGACAAAAAACATGGCTGCCAGCACTAAACTTATAACTAAAATTGGACCCAATAGGAAAAACCTCATTTTCATCATCTACTCTAAAACTACCAGAGCAAATTCAAAAAAACTTAAAATGAATGGTGCATAGAAAGTCCTTAACAAATAATGCTCATTTCGTTCCAATCGGACAAACAACATAGCCGCAAGCGCGGAACTTATATTTATCATTGAACCCTATGGGAAAAACGTCATTTTCATCAACTCCTCTGAAACCACTGAAGCAAATTCAACCAAACTTTACAGCAATGGTGTATTGAAGGTCCTATACAAAGTTGCTTATTTTGTTCCGATCCGACAAAAAACATGGCTGCCAACGGGGAACTTATATTTAACATTGGACCCTATGAGAAAAAATCATTTTCATCAACTCCTCTGATACCACTAAAGCAAATTCAACTTTACAGGAATGACATATGGAAGGTCCTTTACAAAGATTGCTCATTTCATTCTGATCCAACATAAACATGGCCGCCAGCGCGAATACTTATATTTAACATTGATCCATTTGGGAAAACATCATTTTCATAAACTCCTCTGAAACCACTGAATCAAATTTAATCAAACTTCACAGGAATGACATATGTAAGGTCCTTTAGAAAGATTGTTCATTTCATTATGATCCGACAAAAAACATGGCCGCCAACGCGGAACATATAATTAACATTGGACCCCCATGGGAAAAACATCATTTTCATCAACTCCTCTAAGACCAATGAAGATAATTCATCCAAACTATAGGAGTGATATATGGAAAGTACTTTACAAAGATCGCTCATTTCAATTCAATCCGACAAAAAAGATGGCCATCACGTAAAACATTAAAAACTATGCTGTTCAGCATTTTGTCAGACGAGCGATACAGGCTCAGTCTGTGAGCCTCTAGTCATCTTCTCCTCTGAAACCACTGAAGCAAGCAAATTCAACCAAATTTTACATGAATGATGAACTAAAGGTCTTTTACAAAAATTGCTCATTTCGATTCGGTCCGATAAAAAAACTTAGCCTCCAGCAAATTCAACCAAACTTTACACGAATGATGAACTAAATGTCCTTTACAAAGATTGCTCATTTAGTTTCGATCCGATAAAACAATGGCCGCCAGCGCGGAACTTAGGTTTTACATTGTACCCTATTGGAAAAAATAACATTTTCATCTTCTCCTCAGAAGCCATTGAAGCAAATTCAACCACACTTTACAGGAATGATGTACTAAAGGTCCTTGACAAAGAATGCTAATTGTGTTCCTATCCGACAAAAAACATGGCCACCAGTGCGGAACATAGTTTAACATTGGATCCTATGGGAAAATCAGTTTTCATCTTCTCCTCTGAAACCATTGAAGCAAATTCAACCACACTTTACAGGAATGATTTACTAAAGGTCCTTGACATAGAATGCTGATTGTGTTCCGAGTCGACAAAAACATGGCCACCAGTGCGGAACATAGTTTAACATTGGACCCAATGGAAAAATCACAACTTCATCTTCTCCTCTGAAACCACTGAAGCAAATTCAACCAAACTTTACAGGAATGATATACATAGGGTCCTTGACAAAGATTGCTCATTGTGTTCTGATATGATAAAAAACATGGCCACCAGTGCGGAACGTAGGTTTAACATTGGACCTATGGGTAAAATCACATATTCATCTTCTCCTCTGAAACCACTAAATCAAATTCAACCAGACTTTACAGGAATGATGTACTAAAGGTGCTTTATAAAGATTGCTAATTTTGTTCCGATCCGATAAAAACACGGCGGCCAGCGCAAAACTTAGGTTTAACATTGGACCTATGAAAAAATCACATTTTCATCTTCTCCTCTTAAACCACTGAAACAAATTCAACCAAACTTTACAGGGATGATGTACGGAAGGTCCTTTACAAAGATTGCCCATGTCGTTCTTATCCGATGAAAAACATGGCCGCAAGCGCGGAACCTAGGTTTAACATTGGACCATAATGGAAAAGCATATTCTCATCTTCTCTTCTGAAGCCACTGAAGCAAGTTCCACGAATTTTCACAGGAATAATGTAATCAAGGCCCTTGACAAACATGTATCATTGTGTTCTGATCCGATTAAAAAAATGGCCGCTAACATGGAACATAGTTTAACATTGCACCCTGTGGGAAAATCACATTTTTAGCTCACCTGGCCTGAAAGGCCATGTGAGCTATTGCCATCACTTGGCGTCCGTCGTCGTCCGTCGTCCGTCGTCGTCGTCCGTCGTCCATCGTTAACTTTTTCAAAAATCTCCTCTGAAACCACTGAGCCAATTTTTACCAAAATTGGCCCGAATCATCACCAGGGTATGCAGTTTCAAAATTGTGTTCGGTTAGTCCAAACAACATGGCCGCTGTTACTAAAAATAGAACATGGGGGTAAATTGCTGTTTTTTGCAAATAACTCGAAAAACGTTACAGATATCAAAAATCTGTCATGAGGTTAAAATGATCAGCATGGCAAGATCTACCTGCCCTGCAATTTTGAAGAAAATCCGAAAACCCATCTCGGAGTTTAAGCCCTTTTTCCGTTAAATTTTCAAAATTTTGGCATTTTTTATTTTTTATTTCAAAAAGTGTAACAGATAGAAGTCAAATGTAAATTGCAAAAATTATCAGCATATTAAGATCTACCTACCCTGAAATTTTGAAGAAAATCTATAAACCCTTGTAGGAGTTATTGCCCTTTTTTTCACTGAATTTTTTTAATTTTCGTCTATTATTTCCAAAACTAAAGAATATGAAGGTTTAGTGTAAATTAATGAAATGTTTGCCTTGCTGTGGCGACTTCAAAACTGATTTTGAAAATTGTTCCTTGACCGCCATTTTCAAAATGGCCGCCAAAAAAGGCGGGAAAATTCAACAATGTTTGATTTCAATGAAATTTAGTTTCCAAGTAGATATTTATGTTGCGACTTCAAAACTGAAGTTGAAAATTGTTCGTTGACCGCCATTTTCAAATGGCCGCGAAAAAAGGCGGGAAAATTCAAAATTATCCGATTTCAGTGAAATTTGGTTTCCAAATAGATATTGATGTTGCGATTTCAAAACCGAAGTTGAAAATTGTTCATTGACTGCCATTTTCAAAATGGCTGACAAAAAAGGCGGGAAAATTCACCATTTTCTGATTTCAATGACATTTTGTTTCCAAATAGATCTTGATGTTGTGAGTTCAAAACTGATGTTGAAAATTGTTCCTTGACCGTCATTTTCAAAATGGCCGCCAAAAAAGGCGGGAAAATTCAACATTGTCCGATTTCAATGAAATTTGATTTCCAAATAGATATTGATGTTGTGACTTCAAAACTGATGTTGAAAATTGTTTGTTGACTGCCATTTACAAAATGACGTCTCGACTTCAAAACTGGTGACGAAAGTGGTCCTTAGCAAGACCTTTTTTTATCAAAAAATCCTAACAAAGAAATATAATAAAACATGATCAGACTTTAAAAACAGTTCAAGATATTGGAGGTGTTCGACCTACGAAAGTTTGAGAAACTGAAGATCAACTGTATAACTTACATTGTTACCTTTATTGTGGCAACTGAAAACCAGGTGAGCGATACAGGCTCCTTGGAACCTCTAGTCATCTTCTCTGAAACCACTGAGGTAGATTCAACCAAATTTTGCAGGTATAGTGTACTAAAGGTCCTTGACAAAGATTGATCAGCGTGTTCTGATCCGATTAAAAACATGACGCAAGCACGGAACTTAGGTTTAAAATTGGACCCTATGGGAAAAATCACATTTTCATCTTCTCTTCTGTTACCACTGAAGCAAATTCAAACTTTACAGGAATGATGTACTCAAGGTCCGTAACGAAGATTGTTCATTGTGTTTCGATCCGATAAAAAACATGGCAGATAGCATGGAACATAGTTTAACGTTAGACCCTCTGGGAAAATAACATTTTCATCTTCTCCTCTGAAACCACTGATGCAAATTCAACCAAACTTTACAGGTATGATTTACTCAAGGTCCTTGACAAAGATTGAGCAGCGTCTTCTGATCCGATTAAAAAAATGACGCAAGCACAGAACTTATGTTTAAAATTGGACCCTATGGAAAAAATCACATTTTCATCTTCTCTTCTCTAACCACTGAAGCAAATTCAAACAAATTTTACAGGATTGGTGGACTAAACGTCCTTGACAAAGATTGCTTATTGTGTTCCGATCCGACAAAAAACATGGCCGCCAGTGCTAAACTTATAACTAAAATTGGACCCAATTGGAAAAACCTCATTTTCATCAACTACTCTAAAACTACTAGAGCAAATTCAACAAAACTTAAAATGAATGGTGTATAGAAAGTCCTTAACAAAGAATGCTCATTTCGTTCCAATCGGTAAAACAACATAGCCACCAGCGCGGCACTTATATTTATCATTGGACCCTATGGGAAAAACGTCATTTTCATCAACTCCTCTAAAACCACTTAAGCAAATTAAATCAAACTTTACAGGAATGACATATGTAAGGTCCTTTAGAAAGATGGCTCATTTCATTTTGATCCGACAAAAAACATGGCCGCCAGCGCGGAACTTATAATTAAAATTGGACCCCATGGGAAAAGCATCATTTTCATCAACTCCTCCGAGACCAATGTACATAATTCAACCAAACTATAGGAGTGATGTATGGAAAGTCCTTTACAAAGATTGCTCATTTCATTTCAATCCGACGAAAAACATGACCTCCAGTGCGGAACTTAGGTTAAACATTTCACCCTATTGAAAAAAAAAATAACATTTTCATCTTCTCCTCTGAAACCATTGAAGCAAATTCAACCACACTTTACAGGAATGATGTACTAAAGGTCCTTGACAAGGGATGCTGATTGTGTTCCGATCCGACAAAAACATGGCCACCAGTGCGGAACATAGTTTAACATTGGGCCCAATGGAAAAATCACAATTTCATCTTCTCCTCTGAAACCACTGAAGCAAATTCAACCAAACTTTACAGGAATAATGTACAAAAGGTCCTTGACAAAGACTGCTGATTGTGTCTCGATCCGACAAAAAACATGGTCACCAGTGAGAAACATAGTTTAACATTGGACCTATGAGTAAAATCATATTTTCATCTCCTCCTCTGAAACCACTGAAGCAAATTCAACCAAACTTTACAGGGATGATGTACTAAAGGTCCTTTACAAAGATAAAAAAAACATGACGCAAGCACAGAACTTAGGTTTAAAATTGGACGCTACGGGAAAACATAAACGTTCTTTACAAAGATTGCTCATTGTGTAATCGATGTAAAACATGGCGGCAATCGCGGAACTTAGATTTAACATTTGACCATATTTGACAAATCACTTTTTAGCTCACCTGGCCAAAGGCCATGTAAGCTTTTGCCATCACTCGGCGTCCGTCGTCCTTACGTCCGTCCGTCCGTTAACTTTTATTTAAAGATCTTCTCCTCTGAAACTACTGGGGCAATACTAACTAAACTTAGCCGAAATCTTCACCAGGGTATGTTCTTTTAAGTTTGTGATTTTTATGACCGTAGACCAAACAACATGGCTGCTGTTACTAGAAATAGAACATAGGGGTTAAAATGCCGTTGTTTGCAAATTACTCAATAACCATTACAGATATCAAAATTCTGACAGGGTAAAAATGACCAGCATGAGATCTACCTGCCCTGCAATTTTGAAGAATATCCGTTTACCCGTTTTGGAGTTATTGCCCCTTTTCCGTAAAAAAATCAGTTTTTCGTTACTTTTAGTCTTATATATTGAGAATGGTAGAAGATAGAAGTAAAGTTTAATAAAAATGGTCAGCATAGTAAGATCTACATGTCCTGCAATTTTGAAGAAAATCTGACAACCCACATAGGAGTTATTGCCGCTTTTTCATTGAATTTTCACAATTTTTGAACGTTTTTACTTTCATTTCAAAAACTGTTTGAGATAATGGTTAAATGTGAATTGCAAAAGTGTTGAGGTTTTTGAGAACTACAATTTCTACATATGTCCAGCAGGTTCGCATCTCATCCAAGATGGCCGCCAGCGGGGAAGCTAGTTTAACATAGGACCCTATGGGAAATGCATTCAAAGATCTTCTCCTCTGAAACCACTGAGCCTATGCGGACCAAATTTTGCCACAGCAGTCTTTGGATGGTCCCCTTTAAGTTTGTGATTTTTATGTTCGTACTTCATCCAAGATGGTCGCCAGCACGGGACATAGTTTAACATAGGACCCTATGGGAAATGTATTCAAAGATCTTCTTCTCTGAAACTACCGAGTCAAACTGAACCAAACTTGGTCACAATAGTCCTTGGGTGGTCCCCTTTAAAATTTTTGATTTAAACGTTAGTATCTCATCCAAGATGGCTGCCAGCGTGGAGCACAGTTTAACATAGGGATCCTATGGGAAATGCATTCAAACGTCTTCTCCTCTGATCCCACTGAGCCAATTGGAGCCAAACTTGGTAACAATAGTCTTTAGATGTTTCCCTTCAAGGTTTTTGATTTTTATGTTCATACCTCATTAAAGATGGCCGCCAGCAGGGGACATAGTTTAATATAGGGACTCTATGGGAAATGCATTAAAATCTCTTCTCCTCTGAACCTACTGAGCCAATTGGAACCAAACTTGGTTACAATTGTCTTTCGGTGATCCCTTCCAAAGTTTGTGATTTTTAGTTTGTACCTCATCCAAGAATAAAAATGTAACATCTTGTGAACTGATTAGTAGTATGAATGGGTGGTCTATTGGTGACAATGAATAAAACCAGTCACCAGGTGAGGGATACAGGCTCATGTGAGCCTCTAGTTTATCTTCTCGTCTAAAACCACTGAAACAAATTCAACCAAACTTTACAGGAACGATTTACTAAAGGTCCTTTACAAATATTGCTCATTTTGCTCCAATCCAACAAAAAAAACATGGCCGCCAGCACGGAACTTAGGTTTAACATAGGACCCTATGGGAAAAATCACATTTTTATCTTCTCGTCTGAAATCACTGAAGCAAATTCAACCAATTTTTCCGGAATGATGTACTAAAGGTCCTGAACAAAGTTTGCTCATTTTGTTCTGATCTGAGAAAAAAAGATGGCCGCCAGCGGGGAACCTAGGTTTAACATTTCGACCCTATGGGAAAAATCACATTTTCATCTTCTCCTCTGAAACCGTTGAAGCGAATTCAACCAAATTTTACATGAATGATTTATGGAAAGTCATTAACACAGTTTGCTTATCTCGTTACAATCCTATAGAAAACATGGGTACCAGCACGGAACATAGGTAAACATTGAACTCTATGGGAAAATCACATTTTTATCTTCTCCTGTGAAACCGCTGAACCAATTCAACCAAACTTTAGAAGAATGATGTACGGAAGGTACTAAACGAAAATTACTCATTTCATTTTGATACGGTAAAAACATAGTCTCCACTGCATAACTTAGTTCAATTTATGATCCCAGAATAAGAGAGCCATCCTTTTCACCATTTTCTATGAAACTATTCAAGCAAATTTAATTAACTGTATAGAAGGCCCGTTATAAAAATTACTTATTTCAATATGATCAGATAAAAACACGGGCGCAAATGGAGAACTTATCTAAATATTAGACCCCATTGGCAATAAATATATTTTTGGCCATGCATGGCATAGAAGCATTTTGTCAGGTGAGCGATATATGCTCAGTCTCTGAGCCTCTAGTTTTTATAACTTTTGAATTATGGCTTTCCATATTGTTTAATTTTAATTCTGCTGATGAGAGGTTACTCATTGAACCACGTTTACAGCATAACGAAAATTACCGTTTTTTATGTAACTTGGGTATTTATTGTATTTTGAAACAATTGGGCCGATGCCACTGCTGGTTGAGTTAAAGATCATGTTCATTTTAAATAATGTATCTTAATTTTTGTCTCGAAGCATTAGCAAAACCATTGTACCGATCGAGATTTTGTACAGTGTAAATGAACAAATAAAGGAATATGGAGTAAATGTACATGGGACAAAATCTCTACAAGTACATGTTAAAATTAAGCAAATGGAACAACGATGTCATTGTTGTTCTTCATCTTGAAGTCACCGTTAGACCTTCAAAAAAGAGCAAACAATCTTACCTCATAGTAAGTTCAAGCACCGGTTTGACCGGAATTCACTTGCTAAATGTTGAACAACGCTACATCCATGTATCCACTATTTTACAATAAAATAAAAGGGACACAGGAAACACATACAATGGCTGAAAATTATAATTACATGCCAAAAACTTCTAGGGAACTACACAGGAAAAACACAAATAAGACAAAAGACAAACGTAAATCAACGATAGGTACTCGGGACAGCCTTTTTGTCATGGATTCATGGTCGTCATCAAATACCCGACAAAGGAAGCAATAGACAATACACTATATAAACGTTCACAGAGCACTCATCGAGTTGGTTGTAAGAAAACTTGTCAAGTAAAATCGAGAGATGTGGGCAATATATATACAGATGGCCGGAAAATAGTTTAATTTTTACGAATCAAGTAAGCCAGACGTTGCATTTATATAACGTATTCATACGAGAAATTATCACATCAACAAGTACACAATAACTGAAAAAATAAAAAGAGCATACACCTCAAGCACGGGGAATCTTTTTTACGAACTCCACACTGCATGAGAAACAAGTTCCACGGTGAATGAACAAATAAAGGGATATGAAGTAACTCTACATGGGACAAAAGCCCTATAAATACATGGTAAGACTACACAAATGGAACAACGCCTTCATTGTTGTTCTTCATCTTGAAGTCCCCATGAAGCCTTTAACAAAAAGCAACCTTTCTTACCCCATAGTGAGTACAAGACGACCCTAAAACCGGTTTGCGGAATTTATTTACTGAACGTTGAACAACGCTACATCCATGTATTCACTGTTTTACATTTTTGTCATTGATGCGGAGTTGTCAGCAAGGATAATATATCGAGCAAAGTTTACCTGTCATTATGAACATTTTCTGCAATTTTGAACTTTTCGAAATTTGTCATTTTTTAGTTTCGAAAAAATCATGTTTTCCGGACAAAGTCATGATTCTGACATTTTCATTGAGTTATCCAATCTTTTGACTGTGTACTAACTTTGATTCACTTTAAATTGTCAAAGAAATTTGCTCTGAAATTTGGGATCCCTTTTCCCATGTATCATCGTCTAATTTTGTTTTGGTCAGTTTCAAAATTTGGAAGGGTATGGCAAAAATATTAAACCTTTTGACTTTACAGCGTTACATTAATCATCTGATATTGTGGAATAGACGACTTCATTACATCAGTATCTTGCTGAAGTTTGATTTTTTTCAGGCGAATAATTTTCATGGAAAAAAGGAAATTTCAGAGGGAAAGCATAGCCAGATAGAACTAAACAAATAAAAAAATATATTATTTAGACACACACACTTGAGTCTTAGTTAATTGAACTGTAAGATGTTTCATTTTAAACTTGTATGTAAAAATATGTGTCATTATGTGCACACTGATAATTATGAAGCTACATTTCCTATTTTCTATTCGATCTATTATGTCCCAGTATTGATGAGTTATGTATAATATCAATCGCAATTATATTATAGCGTGTTTAAGACACTGAAGAAAGTCATATGTTGACTTAAAATTTTGTCATTTTTTTTAACAACTTTCATATAATTTATCGATATCGTTTCACAATCTCCTAAACTAACACACACACACACACACACACACACACATATATATATATATATATACAGCAAAATTTAATAAGTTTGAATAAAAAAGATATCTATAAATGTAAGCTTTTAAAAAGGATAACGATTTTGGATGGTTATATTAAATTTAAAAAAAAAGATGACGCGTAACCATAAACCAAGAACAATATACTAAAATTTGGTAATAATTCGTTCACTGAAACTTAAATATGCTGTCTACAGACGCAAAATACCCTATTTATGCAAGTTCGACCATTTTAACTGAAATAGGCGGGACCAGGAACTCAAAATTGGAAGTTCATCTTCCGAATGTGCCAAGAAATGACAGAATTTTTAAATGATCCGTTATGTAGACCCAAATTTATGCTGTCCACAGACGCCAATCCACACAACGATGCCAGCACCATAACTTAAACGGTCGTACAAAACATGAAGAGGAATGAAGAATCTTTAACAAAAGAAATTTTGCAACAAAAAATAAACAATTTTGGATTCTATTCTCGAATTATAAGTTACTTCTACTACTTTGTATTACTTAACGATTGAAAGTCTAATGTAGACATATCAAAAAGAAAGATAAACAATTGAACTAGATGCTTTATTTTGGGTCGTTTTAACATAAAAATGGGAAGTTGTCTGCTGGCATTTACTCCATTTCCTTTTTTTATAATGAAACATTTAAACACTGTTTTAAATAACTCAATACCGAAGCTACTGTGAATTTTGGTTCTGCATATGCGTATTTCGACAACTTATGTCTCTTCAGTGCAGATAAAATCAAAACATTTGGAAGACCATAACCTCAAAGATGTTGAAAAACTGATGGAGAACAAATTGCCAATATGATCTAAATGTAAAGCCAAAATCAGCTAAGGACAGAGCTTTCATAAGAAAGATACTCCTTAGTTTTCAACAAAATTTACAAAAATTTAGATATTGTAAGTTTCCATATAGAATCTGCTTTCGGGTCAGCACCGAAGTACTGACTACTTGGCAGGTGAATACCCTCGGGGACTAGCAGTCCACCAGCAGAGGCATCGACCAAGCGGTAACAAATAACTCAACACCGAAGCTACTGTGAATTTTGGTTCTGCATATGCGCATTTCGACAACAAATGTCTCTTCAGTGCTGATAAAATCAAAACGTTTGGAAGACCATAACATCAAAGATATTGAAAAACTGATAGAGAGCAAATAACCAATATGATCTAAATGTAAAGCCAAAATCAGCTAAGGAGAGAGCTTTGTATGAGAGAGATACTCCTTAGTTTTCAACAAAATTTACAAAAATTTAGATATTGTAAGGTTCCAAATAGAATCGGCTTTCGGGTTAGCACCGAAGCACTGACTAGTTTTAACATAATAAATAATAAAATTCATTATATATATGCTGGTTTTGGTTTCGGTCTCGGTTTTCACGATGGAAAGTAAAAATGTCTGATAATAGCAAACAAAGATGCTTCATCAACAAAAACAAGTTTCAAAAAACAACTAAACATGAATTGGTCTGCTTTCTCACGTCATTTTAACTTCTTCCTCTGTTTTATAAATCATTTTTTTAATATTTTGTGTTTTTGAAATTTCTAATTGTGGCCTACAATACCATTTTTCTGTTCATACTAAATTAATTTGTGGCATTCACACAACATATATTTTATAGCATCAGCAATCAACCTTGAAATGTTCAATACTATTGATATAAAAAGGGAGGTATGGTACATCTGTAAAGTGTTAGAGTAAAACATATCGAAAACTGCTTTTTGGTATATATCCCCTAAATAATCAGTTAGCTATTGTTTAATAAGGTAATGTCGATCAAAAGGGTTGGATATTTTATCCGATACACTTAAAAAATGTATGTCCAGCAGGTCCGCATCTCATCCAAGATGGCCGCAAGCGGGGAAGATAGTTAAAAATAGGACCCTATGGGAAATGCATTCAAAGATCTTCTCCTCTGATTTAAAAAGAAAAAAGATGACGCGTAAACATAAACCAAGAACAATATACTAAAATTTGGTAATAATTCGTTCACTGAAACTTAAATATCCTGTCTACAGACGCAAAAAACCCTATTTATGCAATTTAGTCCATTTTAACTGAAATAGGCGGGACCAGGAACTCAAAATTGGAACTTCATCTTCCGAATGTGCCAAGAAATGATATGACAGAATTTTTAAATGATCCGTCGTGTAGACCCAAATTTATGCTGTCCGCAGACGCCAATCCACACAACGATGCCAGCACCATAACTTAAACGGTCGTACAAAACATGAAGAGGAATGCAGAATCTATAACAAAAGAAATTTTGTAACAAAAGATTAAACAATTTTGGATTTTATTCTCGAATTATAAGTTACTTCTACTACTTTGTATTACTTAACGATTGAAAGTCCAATGTTTTGGGTCTGCATTCTCTCGTCATTTTAACTTCTTCCTCTGTTTTATAAATCCGGTAGTCTCCTAGTGGAAGGACATACGGCCAAAACGTTGGACACCCAACCTTTTCTACCTTTTGATATTTTTATTGAATCATTTATTCATTTTTTTAATATTTTGTGTTGTTGTAATTTCTAATTGTGTCCTACAATACCATTTTTCTGTTCATACTAAATTAATTTGTGGCATTCACACAACATATATTTTATAGCCTCAGCAATCAACCTTGAAATGTTCAATACTATTGATATAAAAAGGGAGGTATGGTACATCTGTAAAGTGTTAGAGTTAAACATATCGAAAACTGCTTTTTGGCATATATCCCCTAAATAATCAGTTAGCTATTGTTTAATAAGGTAATGTCGATCAAAAAGGTTGGATATTTTATCCGATACACTTACATGTAGTTTGCCTTTTAACAAGACCACATATTTACTACTTTAACAATGAGGTGCATTTCAAAATTATTTTTAAGATTTTAGCGAAACAGTCATTATGAAAATATGCATATGTATATGTATTATAACCATAATCCATGCATAAAAATGATAAAAGGAATATTATCTAATTTTAGAACAATTCAGAAAGACAATCAAGACCTGGAAAAAAAAGAATACAAAGTTTGTGTCAACAGGAGCAAGTTCTCATGTTTTAACGTGTTTAAGGAAACAAAATTGTTTAATCTTAACAGGAAGTGCAGGTGTTGGAAAAACCATGACAATGCGCCATGTAGCTTTAGGGATGCAACAAGAAGGATACTTTTTGATACCAGTAGTTTTTCCATCGGACCTTCGGGATTATCATCAGTTGGGAAAAAAAATATTGTTTCTTATAGATGACTTATGTGGAAATTATACACCAAACCAACAACAACTTGAACAGTGGAGACAAATTTTACCACACATTGAATTAATGGTAAACGAAAATTGCTGTAAAATTCTTGGGTCTTGCAGACTTCAAGTGTTTAGGGACGAAAAGCTTTCCGCACTTCAAATTTTTACTTCATCTGAGTGTAACTTGTTATCTGACGATTTATGTCTAACACCAAGTGAGAAAATTCTTATTTTAAAGAAATATGTAGGAGACAATGCCAACAGGGTAATGGCTTTAGGGAACACGTGTGATTTTTTTCCTCTTTTGTGTTCCTTGTGTAGTGCTAAAAATATTTCCGACGTTTTAGAATTTTTCAAAAATCCATTCTCGGTTTATCAAGAAGAGTTAGATAATTTATTTAGGCATGATGATGAAAGCAAGCATGCATACTGTGTTCTTTCATTGTTTGCAATGCATAACAATTCGATGCACGAATCTTTTTTTCATTCTGATGAGGGAACTACTCAAAAGATGATTGAACACGCTTGTGACTATTGCAAAATAAATACTACAACTTCAAAAATGAAATTATATGCCGCGCTTAACACGTTAGAAGGCACCTTCGTTAACAAAACAGGATGTATTTACAAAGCAATACACGACAAGCTATTTGACTTTTTGGCTAATTATTTTTGCAAATCGATGATGGGGCTCTTCATCCAGTATGCAGATAGTGAAATTATAAGGGAAAGATTGTATTGGAAACAAAATGCTGAAAATTCGAAGAACGAAAATGAGCATTTCGACTTTACCATATTTTTACCCGACAATAAGTTAGAAATGTACATATCTAGATTGATCTCAGACTGGCAGAAATCGAAAGTGAATATTGTTTTTACAAATAGAAATATGGGAACAATCCTTTTCAGGAGACGTTTGCTTGCGTCTTTGAGAAATTTGGAATTGTCCAAACAAGATGAGCTTGCAAACAAATCAGACAGTCCATCCGAAAGAATAGCTTTTTTATTTTGCTGTAGCTACGATGATGTTGACCTCTTAAGATGGTGTATGCAGTTTGTTCAATCGAATCAAGTGCAAGATCGTTATGGTGACACGCCTTTGATAATAGCTAGCAGGGCAGGGAACAATAACGTTGTGCGCTTACTTCTCGACAATAATGCTGATGCAAATATTTGCAATTTAATTGGAGAATCGCCATTGTTCAATGCAAGCCGATTTAACAAAACAGAAGTTATGTTATTGTTGATACAAAAAAATGCTGATGTCAATAAAGCTAATAAGGATGGAATTACACCTTTGTGGATAGCTTGCTACATAGGCAATAAGGAAGCAGTGAGTTTGTTGCTACAACATCGTGCAGATATATCAATATGTAATGATCTTGGTAGATCGCCGTTTACAATGGCTTGTTGGCAGGGCCATCTTCAAATCGTTTGCAGTCTCATTGCGGCTGGCGCCAAAACAAATGATCGAGAAAATAATGGTGCGACAGCCTTGTTTAACGCTTGCCAGGATGGTCATTTGAACGTGGTTTTAAAACTCTTAGAATATCGGGTTGACATAAACGCGTGCATGTTTTTTAGAGGTATGTCCCCTTTGTTTATAGCATCAGTGAGTGGTAACGCTAAAATAGTTAAAGTTCTTTTGGAACATGGGGCAGACACAACTATTTGTGTGGTTGACGAATTTGTTATGTCAATAGGACTTTATGCATATCATAAAATTCCGCTGTTCAAATATATGTTGTGGTGGATGGGGTATTTGAAAGGGAAAGGTACGCCTCAGTTCCGTAATTACTTGAAAAAGCAGATAGGAGTTGATCGAATTCAGAAAGCCATTATTGGCTCATCGCCTTTACATATGGCGTCTTTTCTCGGATATTTAGACATTGTGGAGGATCTTGTCCCAAAGTCGAATATTAACTGGCAAAATGAAAATCTACAAACACCTCTGTTCTTGGCATGCGAAGTTGGAAATCTTAATGTTGTGGCATTTCTCATCAGGTGTGGAGCTGACATCAATATATTAACAAAAGATGGCCAATGCCCGGAAGATATTGCTCTCGAAAACGAAAATATGGATATTGTGTCAATGTTGAAATCAACTGACAGAACATTGATTTATTATCGAAATAGCGAAATACCAAAATTGCAGTTTATTTGAGTTCTTCAAATGACCAGATTGACAATTTTTGTCTGTAGTTCACATTTAAAGATATTTGAAACTGATAACAAAAATAAAATGGAACATACTACTACTGAATTTAATGTTCATTTACTCCATATCCTTTCGTAGAATATTTAACGAGTTTTAGCTATTGATTATTATAATTATGTGTATTTTTTAGACGTACATTATCTTAATGTTTGTAACAGCTTGATGTCGCCACATGCGTCTCGCATAAGGTTTCTACTTTGCTAAATTTAAACTTGAAAGGCATTGACTACCCTTAATATTTTGTTTCATATTAAATGGATACGCATTGAATTACTAAACTTTTAAAATCAATCAATGGGATTGAAAATTTTTTTTTTTCTTTTGTAACATTTTTTTAATTTTGTTTTCACTATACAGTGTACATTTAGGACACAAATAAAAAAATAATGTTATTGCAATTACTTGTTAAATATATAGATCAAATTGGTGTATGTTTGAACAACCAGTCTCAAAAATTTTCAGACAATAATTAAAGATCTTATTGCATTGTTAATTTAATCATAAATGATTGTAGAACAATCAGTGGATTGACACAAAGACTCAATCCTACGCCTCACGCATTAATGGCTATAGGACAATTTGTCTAATTAGGTCCCCTTACATTGCTGATTAAATTTTAACTATTTAAATATCCTACATTTGACTTCAAGTGTATTGGATGAATTTCATTTTCAACAAGATGTGTTTGTGAAACACTATGCCCCCTGCACCAACAGTGTCTACCATACAAAATAAATACTAAAATTGCAATCACAAGAAATTAAGGTTTAGTAGACATTTGTACTAAGCTCCACTAGATCTATCTGCAGATAGAATATCAAGCCTCTTGCAATTGTAATTTGCGCGCTAAAAGCAAAATCTAAATTTTGACCTCTGTGACCTTGACCTTTGACCTGACAGGCCAAACATGAAGGTTATATCACATCTGGTTGAAAAGATATAGGCAATGTTAAAGTTTTTTGTTTAAAGTTTGCAATTTGCACTCGGTGACTTTGACCTTTGACCTGACCCAACTTTTTTGGTGGATTTGTATTGAGCTTCATTAGATCTATTCACATATAGAATATCAAGCCTCTAGCAATTGTAATTAACGAACCATAGCAAAATCTAGGTTTTGACCTTTTGACCTCTGTGACCTTGACCTTTGACCTGACCTTAATGAAATTTGCATAATGATGTTCAGCTTCACATGATCAATACACATACCAATTATGAAGGTCCTATCACATCTGGATTAAAAGTTATGAGCCAGGTTAAAGTTGCAGACAGACAGACATACAGACAGACAGACAGACAGGACAAAAACAATATGCCCCCGATCTAAAGATCCGGGGTTTTAAAATGAACTTTTGTCTTGGGTTTTTCTCTTTGTCTTTTGTCGGGGAATAGATAACAGCTGATGTTGGAACATCGAGAACACTTTGCCAGTTAATAATTTATTGAAAACCCGTCATCCATGGATAATGAAGAGCGGGAATGTGACGTTGTTCGCAAAATAGCAATGAATTCCATTCAAACTGGTGCTGGGGGCTTTAACTTGCTATGTCTCATGTTCTTCTCCATATCCCTTCATTGTTAATTGAAAGACAAATGCAAGCATTGTGTGCAGCTCAGCTCATGTCGAGAGACCTTTTGAAATGACATATTGATCAGTTCAAAACGGCTAATAAAACTTTCGAAATATTAATGAAGAAAAAAATCCCTCTGCTTTCTGTAATATCCTCATACTTTTTTGTATTTATTTAATTTTTTGTTAAATATTTCTCCATGCAAACTGCAAAAAAAGTATGTATAATCGTGCATTCATTTAGAACTAGAATAGACTCTATTAGAATGCAGCGAATTGCCGTGATTTTGGATTTATGATTTTAGGATTTCCCCTTTCCCCGTTCTTGCTTCGGTTTTCGTTTGAGAATGTATTAGAATCTTAGACTCGATTAGACAAAGTATTTGATTAGACGATGAACCTTAAAATTTCTTAAAATGTAATTTCAATGTATTGAATAAATTTTCAAAAGTTATTGAAATAATCAAATACCTAATAAACTCGTTTATCAATTTAATGTAATGTAAATTATATGAAAAAGTCATGTTAGTACCATCAAAGTCGAATTTCTTACAATGATATTCTGATTTTCATCTGTGCCTGATTTGATACTAAATTAAGCAATTTGTTATATGACATAACATTTATAGCGACATGCATCAATTGAAAGGAGTGAAAAGCTACATGTGTATTAGTTTTTAGAAATCCATAATAGACATTTAATGAGGTTAATTATAGATTTCACACACGAAGTATAAATTACATGTATATTAACAAGCATTTTACAAGAAGAGCGTTAAACTGCAGGAATTGCAGTTAATGGTTATGGTAAATATTTTACAAGGACTCTAAATCAATTACAAACATACATATTGAAAGGGTTGAATAAAATATAGCACAAGAGAAATTTGTGCGCATTTAAAATAACTGACGATATTTCTGAAGGACACTGAATAAAACCAATTACATGAGGTTACAAGTGCGCAAATATTTACAAATGATACATTTTCCACAGGGGGTTCCCCTGTTTGGCGATTATCTAAAAATAGGCAAAGGCTTTTTTCCGTCCCGGGGGTCCTGAAAATGATAAGTACTCATACAGATCTTTCAAATTCCAAAATAAAAAATGGGGGTCTATGCGGCGATTCTTGGTGTAAATTTTAGGCCCCAAAAAGGGTATATTGAAAAAAATAAAATATTTTTATGTCGACCAAATCCCATAAAAGGTCGAATTATCATCTCTGTGTTACATTTGTGAAATCTGATTTCCTATAAATCGAATTGTAACATGACATATTATTCTAATTTAAAACTTTTAATTTTATTATCTACCAATCGTAGGAGTTGTAGTGCTTAATAGTGAATACAGCTTGGGGTTCAAAACTGGATCCCTGTTTGAAAGTCAATATTTGCGCACTTGATACCTATAGCATATATTTATAAACGTCATGACGAGACATGTCCTATATTTTTAGCAAGACACACACCAAAGAAAATCATTCGACGGCATTTCATTAAAGTGTGACCTCTTTTGATTTTTAGAGCTTTATTTCCCAGAGGTCACCCCCTGTCAGAAAAATGGAGAAATTTTTTTCTCGTTTTTAAGATATGTCGGCGTCATTTTATAACATATTGAATTAAAATGAAATTGAAGCCACGATCATATGCAGATAGAAGAAGGTCATCCCTGTTGGTAACAAAGTCGTTCAACTTTATTGCAGTGTACCCATATTTGGAAGCTGAAATAATAAATCGGTCAGTTTTATCAAAAATGGCTTATTTGAAATAGACTATAGCCATAGAAATAGCCTAAATACCTATCACTTAAAAATCAATAACAATCCACTTAAATTGATGAATGACATGCCAAAAAGTTTTACCTAACTGTTTGCCATATTAGGCAAAAAGTGAAGTTTCAAGTGCCGTTAAATTTTGAAATTTTTACCAAAAAAAATTAATTTTGAAAATATGCAATTTTTCAAAAATTAATGCATTCAAAAATATAAAATACACCAATAAAGCTTCTAACATTTGTTCCGAAGCGATACAACAGGCATATATTTATGAAAGGCATATAACCTATCTGCTTCTGTCAACTCAAAATAATAAATTTTCACAGAAACCTACCCCCCTTTTCTTGTGATTTTTACCATACATGAAGAAACAGACTATGATTCCTGAAGTACGATATGCACAAACTTTTATTCTGTCAAAACTGTAAATCTATTTGAAATCCAGTGTTGTAGTACCATTCAAGACATAAGAATACAGAAAAACGCGAAAACGCCATTTTTGCTATAGGTTACCAGTGCGCTAATATTTACAATGTTTTTCCATAGGGGATTCCCCTGTTTGGCGATTATCTAAAAATAGACGAAGGCTTTTTTCCGTCCCGGGGGTCCTGAAAATGATAAGTACTCATACAGATCTTTCGAATTCAAAATAAAAAATGGGGGTCTATGCTGCGATTCTTGGTGTAAATTGAGGCCCAAAAAGGGTATATTGAAACTAGAGGCTCACATGAGCCTGTATCGCTCACCTGGTCACTGGTGTTATTCATTGTCACCTATAGACCACCCATTCATACTATAAATCAGTTCAGTAGATGTTACATTTTTATTCTTGGATGAGGTACAAACTAAAAATCACAAACTTTGGAAGGGATCACCCAAAGACAATTGTAACCAAGTTTGGTTCCAATTGGCTTTGTGGGTTCAGAGGAGAACACATTTGAATGCATTTCCCATAGGGTCCCTATGTTGAACTGTGCTCCATGCTGGCTGCCATCTTGGATGAGGTACAAACGCAAAAATCACAAACTTTAAAGGGGACCACCCGAGGACTATTGTGACAAAATTTGGTCCCCATTGGCTCAGTGGTTTCAGAGGAGAAGATCTTTGAATGCATTTCCCATAGGGTCCTATGTTAAACCATCTTCCCCGCTGGTGGCCATCTTGGATGAGATGCGAACCTGCTGGACATATGTAGAAATTGTAGTTCTGGAAAACCTCAACACTTTTGCAATTCACATTTAACCTTTATCTCAAACAGTTTTTGAAATAAAAGTAAAAACGTTCAAAAATTGTAAAATTCAAAGAAAAAGCGGCAATAACTCCTATGTGGGTTGTCAGATTTTCTTCAAAATTGCAGGACATGTAGATCTTACTAAGCTGACCATTTTTTTATAGAAACTTCACTTCTATCTTCTATCAATTTCAATATATAAGACTAGAAGTAACGAAAAACTGAAAAATTTACGGAAAAGGGACAATAACTCCAAGACGGGTAAACGGATATTACCGGGATCAAGTACGTTTGATATTCGACGTTCGATATTCGACATTCAGAATTATGAATATCAAACTGAATATCAAACGGTAAATTTTTACCGTTTGATATTCGTTCGATATTCATGATAATTGTTATGAAATGAAGCAAAAAAAAATGAATATCGAATGAATATCAAACGGCAAAAAAAGCAACGTTTGATATTCATGTTTATTGCAATTAACTGAAGTATGAATATCAAATGAATATCAAACAGAGATTTTTGTCAGTTCGATATTCGTTTGACATTCGTTCCCGGACTATTTATGCATCTGGGATGAATATCGAATGAATATCAAACTGACACTGTTTCAGTTCGATATTCGTTTGACATTCGTTTCCGGATTGTTCATGCGGTATACAACGGATTTGAATATCAAATGAATATCAAACTGGGATTTTTGTCAGTTAGATATTCGTTTGACATTCGTTTTCGGTTTATTCATTGAATGTGCAACGTAGATGAATATCAAATGAATATCAAACTGGATTTTTTTCAGTTCGATATTCGTTTGACAATCGTTTTCGGGTCATTCATTAAATGTACAACGTAGATGAATATCAAATAGAATTTTGTTTTAGTTCGATATTCGTTTGACATTCGTTTTCGCGTAAATCACTGAATATACAATGTAGATGAATATCAAATGAATATGAAACTGAGATTTTTGTCAGTTCGATATTCGTTTGACAGTCGTTTTCGGGTCATTCATTGCATATACAACGTAGATGAATATCGAATGAATATCAAACTGAAATTGTTTCAGTTCGATATTCGTTTGACATTCGTTTCCGGACT
>MJUU01011010.1:17889-31384 GCA_002080025.1 Modiolus philippinarum
GAAATGTACAGACATTATATATTCAAGATCCTTAAAAATGTTCATTTAGTTCAGAAACAGTGTTTCCCGGGACTACAAATTTGAATCTAAAAAATGAAATACAATTCCTTTTCGCTCCTCGCAAGAACAACGAGGAAAATTATACTTTTCCTAATTTCAGGTCTCATGGAACCGTTTCACTTGTTTTTTTTAAATATTTTTTTTCAAATATTACATCTTGATTGTCAAGATTCAGAGAAAAGGGGGTAAATCTCAGATATATATAAAGCAACACCTCTTTGGATTCCTTGGAACAAACACTTATAAATGCACAGACGATTAAGTTGCTGTGACAATATATGATTAAAATTTGTTTAATGGAAGTATTGAAAAGGTTGGGACATTTTGCAAAAAAAAACAGCCTCAATACACGAAGTTCTTCCAAACCTTTACGTTATGGAAGGGGACATACCCGCAAACCCATTATATTAGCCTGAAAGCACATCACAACACCTCTAATTTATCAATAAAAAGGGGTATCATCAAGGATTACTTTTCGAGATAAATTGGGCCGAACTATTACGTGACATTTGCGCCATTTCTTCATACAAGCTATTTCAATCGACGATGCTTTTTGTCATTAGACCTTCAGTGTTATTGTCAAAAAATGATTAAAAATTATTCAAATAATCACAACATTACAACAGTCACATCTAATTAATCATACAATCAAATAACTAAATACCAAAGTTATTGTGAATTTACTTTCTGCATATGTGCATTTCGACAACTTATGTCTTCAGTGCAGATAAAATCTAAAGGTTAGGAAGACCATAAAGATGTTTAAAAACTGATAGAGAACAAATAACCAATATGATTTAAATGTAAAGCCAAAATCAGCAAAGGACTTTTACCTGAAGGAAAATATAATCAAATTATTGATGCACTCTGTAACCAAGCATGGTCTCTAAAAAGGGCATCCTCTCCAAAACTACGCCATCGCATGTCACATGGTCGAAGAGTGAATTATAACATAAAGAACAAAAGTGACAACCTCGTTAACGTAAAAGATTTGTTTAATGTTTTCAAAAACGATTACCGGCAGGGCTTGTTTACTACACTTTGCTCAATTCCTGTTAATCAAATTTATAAAATCTCTATTGAATGTGATACAATGTCTATTAAAAGTCTTCTCTATGAATGCTCTGAAATTATTGATGCTTTCTTCTTTCATCGGCTTTATCCGAGAATTGACAATCCCGATGAATATGTTAAACAATTTTTGAAAATAAAATATATAAATAAAGGAATTGATCTAATCGGCAAAGCAGGCATTTTTTGGGACCCAGATATTCAAAAACTTGTTCCCGTTTATTTTGACAACCATGATATGCCTGTCATTCCCTTCTAGAAGTTTTTTTTCAATTACTCTTGTATAACCTGTGATGCTAATTTCGAGAAGAACTTCCCCAGCAACAGAGACTGTTCCACGTCGCCACATCGCTAATACCCTTGTGGACATATATTAACGGAAAATGTGAACATCATCGATGACAAAGAAGTAAGAAAATTCTTGAGAAAGAGGCCTAAATATCGCCCACCTTCCAAAATAAACTGGCAAGCATGTTTCGATATTATTAAAGAGGCAGTTACCCATTATTGTCTAAAATCGTGCGCAAACAAACACACACTCAATATGTTTAAAGATAGTCACCAACAGAATATTTTTTTTAAAAAGATAATTATAAAGAGTCACCGCCTAATCTGTCTGTAAAAGAATTTATAGTTAAAATTAAAAGATCTTAGTTTTTACCAGTCGACAAAGCCCCCAACAACGTTTCTATTATTTGAAAGAAATACTATATCGATGTCCAACAAAATAAATTGGCTAGGTCTAACACTTTCAAACTTACTAATTTTGGCGAAAAAACATTAACCAAACAGCACTACAACGATACAGAAATGCTCGAAGTTCCACCTAAAGGTAACACCTTGCCTACTATGTACTGGGTTCCTAAACTTCACAAAAATCACTACAAACATCGTTTCATTTCTGCATCGAACAACTGTTTTACCACTAATGTATCCATCAATTTAACCAGTGCATTCACTTCTATTAAAGAGTTAGTTATTAAATACCGTGGAAAAAAATTTATCAAAACTCTGGTGTAAATTACTTTTGGAGTGTAGAAAATTCAATTGAAGTTTTAGATAAATTGAAATCAAAAACAAGTTGACAGTTATGATTTTTCTACACTTTATACAACGCTTCCACATAAATTGATTAAATCACAATTGGGACAACTTTTTAAATGGTCTTTTAAATTTTCAGATCTACATTTCATTTTTTTGTTTTAAAAAGCAAGAAGTCTTCTCTAATACCACCTACAAAAATCATTGTTCCTGGACTTGCGATGACATGATTAAGGCACTGAATCTTTTGCTAGACGAAATTTTCGTTCGTTTTGACAACATTGTTTATGAACATGGTCATTGGAATTCCAATGGATACAAACTGTTCACCTCTCATTGCAGATCTTGCCCTGTTCTGTTACGAACGGGACTTTATGAAAAAACTACAAAATGTAACCGTACAAAACAATGATCAGCTTATTTCAATTTTCAATGATAAAAGCAGGTGTATCGATATTATTACTATTGATAATCTCATGTTTTTAGACTATGTCGACCTCATTTACCCACAAGAACTGAAACTTAATAAACCAGACAATGATTCTAAATACTGTCCATTTCTCGATCTTACTATCGTCGTAGACTCCGGTTAAATTAAAACTAAAATTGATGATAAAAGGGATGATTTTGATTTCACTATAAATAATTTCCCTTTTCTTGACGGCAACGTGCCTGTAGCTCCATCATATGGGGTGTACATATTTCAATTAGTACGATTGACGACTTTAATAAACGTAACATTACTATCACATTCAAACTTTTACAAAAAGGGTTACAGATTTCATAAATTGTTGATTACTTTTAAGAAGTTTTATAGAAGATATGAACATTTGATATTGAAATGTGGTGTTACTCGCAAACAACTTCTTACTATTGGCATTTCTCATCCTCATTTTTACGGAAATGTTGCTAAAAATGTCAAAATTTGATAATAAATCCAGTAAAACGGGACGTAACTTACATTCTTTACGTTATAGGCGATATTGACAGGATATTCTACATGATTCCGTTAAATTGGGCATTTCCCATCCTCGTTTTTACGGAAATGTTGTTAAAAAAGCCGAAAACTGGTCAAAAATCCAGAAAAACTGGGGCGTAACTTAAAAATCTTTACGCTAAATGGGATATTGACAGTATATTCTCGACTGCAAGAATCAGTTAAATTGGCTTTGGGATCCAATGACCTAAACATTTTACAAATATAATGGCCTTTCACCGATACTGCCGATGTCTACTAAAATCCATGATGATTCTTTACCAAACCCTTCGGGAAGTTTAAACTTTGATTTTTTTCGTATTGCGACAGTGTTTTACCAGCAGACTAGACTCCTTGAGCTAGACGGCCGTTTAGCGGCGAGCACTCCTTGACCCATCTTTCTAAATTACCTTTTGTCTTATTTTTCTTTCTCATTTGTGGTTTTGGAGTTAGTTGTGTACCTGTTGTGTATGTTGATAATACAATAGGTAAACGGGATAAAGAAAGGGGAGGTTTGGGTACCAATCAATCGGTTTAACCCTACCGCTAGCTCTTGTTAGTGCCGGTACGAAGTCCGGCTATCCCGAGTTCCTGTTGTTGTCTACATTTGTCTTCTTTTGTCTTTTTTAATTTTTTTTTCTGGTGCAGTTCCCTTGTAGATTGTGGCATGTGATTGTAATTTTCGGTCATTGTAAGTGTTTCCTGTTATATTTGCTATATTAATCAGAAAGGTCAAGTGAAATTATATTGGCCGTGGCTATTTTGCCGGTTCCGGCAAAAATAGTCTCCCAGGCTATTTTGCCGACTCCGGCAAAATAGTCTCAAAGGCTATTTTGCCGGCACTGATTATAGTTAAGCATAGTATAATTCATCATACAATACAACAATACAGTTATTGAATGTACTTCAATTAGTCCCAGAATAAAATGAATATCTTTATATTTTATAATGTACACAATTACCTTACTAACATTTAATAATGTACACTGATATATAAAATATCTATTTGAAAAAAAAAACTCATTTCTATAAAAACTAAGTATCTAGCGTGGAAAGATAAATTTGGTGTCTGAAAATATAAAAGAAATATAGAAACTAAAACTGATCTGGTAAAAAACAAATCCTTTTACTTTTAGTGTAAACCATGTTTTATTATGAAAGCATAACAAGAACCTATAACCCAAATAATAACTGGGGATTCAGTATATTAATCCGTCTCCCCAAAAGAAAATAAGATAGAACGTGATATAACATCAGTAATTCATGATCATAATTAAGAGACATATCAACTTCCATGCAAATAAGCAACTATATTTAAGTTAGAAGTAATTCTAATTGCTGCGATTTTATGTGAAAATGGCATATCAATATCCATAACTACACCTAAGGTCCGGTCGATTGGAGAACTTAATAAATGCATTTATACTTCGACATGTCGTTATCGAGGATGTTAGAGTGCAGGAGCAGTGCTGCCGAGCATCTACATGGCGAACCTAATGAATTTTTGAACTTGCTCAAAAATATTTTCGTTTTCATGATCGTATTACCTTTGTCCCAATAGTCTCTAATAAAGGATTTTTTGTAGTCCTACGACGTGAAATTTTATTTTACAAAAGGGTGCATAATCTTGGCATCTTAGCCTACAATGGGGTAAATTAAGGTAAAAGTAGTCTACAGTGGGGTCGAACTTCAGGACTTATCCCTCCCCCCAAAAAAAGAGGAAAAAATCAACACGAATATTTGTCAAAAAAAATTTCCCTAAGAAGTTGTGTGAAAGATGAACTTTCATTTGTGGTTTTTACCAACTCTTACGACCGTCACTACATTGAATTTACTGGTCCCGCTTATTTACGTCTGGTTTTCAGCTGAAAATCTGAATTACGCCTTGTTTATGCCAGGTTTCAAGGCGTTATATGCCTCATTTTTTTGGTACGGGTGACTTTCTCCCAGTTAGCATCATTTTTCTATGTATTTGAATAACAAAATAATGAGCGTCAAATTACTGTGGAAGTACTATTGTTCATGGGGTTCCAATTTTCGTGATTTCGTGGTTCACAACACCACAATATTCAGTTAGCAACGGCATGTCTTTTTTGCGTGGAGTTAAATGCATCGAATTTGAAACCACGAATTTAAGTGCCCACGAAACAGTGATATTTATCAAAACCACGATGTCCACGAATAAAAGTACATCCACAGTATGTTGTAAAGAGTTTGGAGGCAAGACCTTTTCTGTTAGTGTGTTTTGACATTTTCAATTGGTTGTTAAACTGTTTTTGGTGAAATACATCAGTTGTTAATTGTATTTTGACCACTTAGTGTTTTCTGTTCTGTTAATTTTGTACTTTGTGTTAAATGTTACAATAATAAAAACTACTGTTTCTTGTTAATCATAAAGATTGTAATACATTTTTTTCATTGTTAACTGCTTTGGGAAAAGATTTGTTGTACTTATTATCATGTGACAGT
Source organism: Modiolus philippinarum (assembly GCA_002080025.1). Taxonomy (NCBI): domain Eukaryota; kingdom Metazoa; phylum Mollusca; class Bivalvia; order Mytilida; family Modiolidae; genus Modiolus; species Modiolus philippinarum. Next base: position 23,507 of record MJUU01011010.1, read on the forward strand.
TCTTTAATAGAGCAGATTATCATCTTCATATAATTGCATTCAATTGATTTATTAATAATCAAAATTTATTAAAACGTTAAAACCACTTCTCGTTTTACCACGCAAACATCCAAACACACTAATTAATCATGTTAATTTAGTGCCGGCAAAATAGCCTGTGTGACTATTTTGCCGGAGCCGGCAAAATAGCCTGGGAGACTATTTTGCCGGAACCGGCAAAATAGCCACTGCTAATTATATTCTACATAAGGTTCATAGTTGGAACCAACAAACCCGACACAACAAAATTTTTGTTTAAACCTCTTTTTTTCACAGGAATACTACCCTTTTTCTGATACCATAGCAAACAACTACTACAACTTAATTACTCTTAACTTATTTTGATTTACAGATGGAAAAGTTGGATGAAGCCTCCAAACCGGATGTACGATACCCCCATGGCATGTCGATGGCATTTAATGCGACACGCTTAAATAAATATATTACCAAGTCGCATTTATAACGAAGTCTGTAAAAACGTCGAAAAATATATACTTTGTACTTTTTTTAAAGATTTTTCCAATTAATGAATGATTAGATCAGCACGGTTACTTAGTATTTACTAACTAGCCAAAATACTATTTTGAAAATGCTATAGTTGTTTTAATATGATATTCATCCCCCTTCGATCAAAAGTTCGGGGATATATCGATGGCCTCTTACCTCGGTCACGTTTACTTGCGACTTGAACATCTTCTACAGTTTTGCATATAGGGTTTTAATTTTGTTATAGAATTGTTGCAAATACATGTTTATGCTGTACATGCACAATGAGCTTTCAAATATTTGATATTGGTCTTGGTGTAAACAAGAGGCCCAAGATGTCGATTTTGACACACGAAGCATGCGATGCGAACTAAAGGGTTTGATTTTGTTGCAGAGTTGTTCTATATAATATTTAGATGCGCAATAAGCTTTTGAAATTTTGATTCAAACTTCGGTAATTTTTCTATAAATTTCAAAAACTGTTATTTAAACAAGTGTTTGGTAACTAAATTTTGTAAATGTCTTGAAGTTTCAAGCTGCTAAATTTTCATACAAAGTTTTCTGAATTGTCCTTAGTAATCCTACTCTTAGAATTTGTTTTGATTTGAACAAACAATTTCACTTATCATATTTTAAAAAGTATTTGATTCCAGTTTTGGTAAATTTCTTGATAGTCTGAAACACCATATATTTTTTAATTCTACTGAGCAACCATACTTTGATTAGAACAGACATTTTGCACTATTAAGATTTTAAAATATTTGATTCCGGTTTTGGTAAATTTCCTGAAAGTCTTACAGGCATTTTTTTGTAATTGTAACTACCAACTATATCCTTGAATTCCGTTTGGCAACATATTTGATTTCAATAACACACCTAGGGTCTATAATAACTATTTTCTTAATTGAAAACAAGCAATTCGGGTGTCGCTCTAGTGTCAGACAGCCATTACATTAGTTTTAGAGGGTTTTTTGTATTCATTTCTATGTATTTATATATTTTCTGTACATTGTATCACTATTTACGAAACATTTAGTTCTCCACTACTGTATATTCACTGTTTACAGAATATTTAGTTTTTCTGTTTTTTGTATTACTATATTCAAATTATCAATTACTCTGTAACTTAAATCACGATTTTCAAAAATATTTTCTGTGTACTTTATATCAGTATCAAATGAATATTAATAGAATATCGAGTTATAACTAAACAGCAAGATCGAAAATACATTGTACCTTAATTAAACTATAGTTCTGTATATCCATCACGACATATTGAATCATTAAGCTATGTTTTAAATCTGAAACACAAAAATGATAAATTGAGCCTAACATGCACTAATAGATACTTCACACCTTTATAAATAAAGTGTGGTATTAAATTTCTATAATATATTGGTTTCCAGAATTATTTCTGAAGTGCTTTCTTGGATGGGTATTTTCGTATTGAGAATTTCAACACGAGGGGAACTAGCGGTAAAAAAGTCTGTTGCGAAAGCAATACACAAATGTTCAGTTCATAACTGTATTTAATTCCAATATAACATGAATAATATAACAATAAACAAAATCGACAACTATCACAAAAATATCGAATGTCCAATTTTGAGAATGCGGGGTCCGTATTCTGTATGTCGGATTTCCGAACTACCGAAACTTACAAATTTTCCTGTTTATAAAAGTTGCTATGACTATGAGCTAATGCTATTTGTACTTGTACTTTGGCATGTATATTAATCAGTCCGTAATTACTTTTCAAGTTCTTCGTGTCACTTATGTCGCAGTCTTAATTAAATTACTCAACAATTTACAGTCTATCAAAAATAATGAAATGCAGAAAAAATTAAAAATAATCCAAATTATACAAATAAGTCCGAATTTTGCACTATGACAATGGGTATATATCTGTGACTTATAGTAGGCGATGACGTAAACATTTCAAAAACTTTTTATGTATACCACGTATTTGCAGTATCTTACAGGAGTTTCAGATCACCTATTTGACTTTATTTTCATAGCTTAATGACATTCAAGTTCATTTTTCAGGATTTGTAAAATTATGATTCATTATATTTAGTCGCTTGGCGTCGTTCCAGTCTTCCATATATAAGTTGTCCAATATACCTCAATTGCACAGGTCAGTGACTTTCTTTATTTGCAACAAAGTAGTTTTGGGGCATTGAAGTGTATAAACTAGCCATTTTTTTATTGTTCTATCCAAGTGGGATCATCTAGACCTTAATGTCATGCGTCCTTGACTTTGTTCATTTTTTTGCCATTAAAATTAATGAATTAACGACCATGTTTATATTCAGACATGCATACTTTTGTTTCATCTGCGTCAAGAATTTTCTCTCAAGGTACATTTATTGCACATCCTTTTATCCGAGTAAAAATTGTGTGATGTCTATAACTATTAATGATATGGAATTCAGTATATTTCGACAACTAATGTCTCATCAGTTGCGTTCGATGCAAATAAATTATGAATCGTTTAAAATACCTCTTCACAATTATGCAGCAAATGCTAAAAATGACTCAACAATAACCCAGGTAAGAGTTTTATCAAAATAATACATTTACTTTATTTTCAGAAATGTTGTAATGACTCCTTATTTAACTTTACAGCTGGATTCAGTTTAAGTTAAAACAAGATGTGTTTTGTGAAACACTTATGCCCCCGAGTAGAAGTAAAGAAGAAACATTTAGCAACTTTGAACAATGAATGTCCTTCTGACAAAATAATTTGTAGAAATAAATTCTGGTATCAACTGAAAAGTTTAATCACATCAAATGATGATTGCAATTGGATATAAACACAGAAGTGACCAAAATGAACTCCTCCAATCATTATCCAAGCATTATTAAGAAAACAGTTTTCATCCCCTTTTTTGGAACATTTATAGTCAACACATCGTGTTCTGTCTATCAGTGTTATCAGTACTTTGATTATACCAGGGATCAGCAATATTGGTTCCCCAAAAGTGGGTTAATACACAGAAGAGAAGAAATGAAATAATAGATATTTTTAGTAACATCCCTCATCATTGATATATATATAATACATATATAAATACCTGTAAAACGAAAGTGAATAAATGAAGAAAATATGCTGAATGATTTAAAAAAATCTTTTTTACAAAAACATCTATAGACATCAAGAAACATTTCATCATAAATGAGTTTAATTTCTATATAAATAAAATAAAACAAAATATAATTTCATTTTTCTGGTGAAATTTTACCGGACAGTCACATGCCAAGGTCAAGGTCACGAGGTCAAATATTCTGGTACCAACTGAAAGGTCTGTCCATAAGGAATACACATGCAAACTATGAAAGCCATATCACTTACCATTTAAGATATATGCTCAATGTTAAAGTTTTTATGCAGTTGTTCACAGGCCAAGGTCAAGGTCATAAGGTCAACTATTCTGGTACCAATTAAAAGGTCTTGCCACAAGAAATGCACATGCAAAATATGAAAGCCATATCACTTACCATTCAAAAGATATACCCAATGTTAAAGTTTATTATTTTTTTCAAAAAGTCCATCACATGTCAAGGTCACGAGGTCCAAAATTTTGGTTTCGTTTGAAAGGTCTTGCCACAAGGAATACACATACAAAATATGAGAGCCCTATCACTTACCATTCAAAAGATATGTTAAAGTTTTTTGTGGACAAACAGACAAACAGACCAAAAACTATATGCCCCCGAATCTTCGATTCACGGGGGCATAAAAAAGTTTATTATTGACTCTGCAAATTACCAAATTTCGACAACTAATTTGATTGCATTTCTTATACTAAAAAGTTAAATATTGAGAATGTATAATTGAAAAATATGTAATATGTTGCATACCACAACTCGTCTACCATTTATATTTTTGATTGAAGCAATAAAAGAATATGACATAATCTAAATGCTTCAAATTCAAATTCTTTTATATCATTGTAAATAAAATGTGATGCATGTATTTAATGATCGACAGAATATATTCGACAGAATTAATTTTGCAGGACAACAAATTGAAAATAGAAACCACTTTTTCCATCATTCATTTTATATAACGTTTCTGTACACGATTCTTTCAACTCGGGTTTTAATAAAATCTTCATTGTATGGTATGGTCAATAAATGTTTTGAAAGCAGTCGACCAGACTACTACAAGATAATTTTTTTTTCACTGTTCGATTGGGCTTGCCTTAACCCATTAATATCAAGTTTTGATGCGTTACAGAACGTCTAAGATTTACATGATTTTATTCTAACTGAATATCTATTGTCTCTAAAGTAAGGAATAAAACATGTATCTTTGCTTATTTTATTTCTAATAAACATAAATTCATAAACCGTGTATTAATATCATTCTTCTATATACATACAAAAATATCATTAATTTGCTTATTCACTCCCTAACAACTTTAACAATTAGTATGAATGTCTCTGGTTACTCAGTATATATTAGATACAGCATATTTTGGCAAATATCTATTGACCCTGGGACCATTTACCCTCCACATCATCTCATATGGATATGGTATGTCTGGTTTTGAGGCGTCATCTAACTTTTCCATCTGAAAATAAAAATAGAAGTTTATATTATTTAATGTTACTTAAGGGGTAGACCTGGGTAAGCCTAAACTTTTCCATTCCCTATTTTTTAATATATTCTTTATTAAAACTGCACATGTACATGTCGACTTTAAGCAGTTCCCCATTTTCTGTCTAGTGTTCATCGAAGATACCATGTTTTCTCATATTGTTTGGTCCGTTCATGAATTGTTTTTGGTGTATAAAATAAGGTCTAATTAAATTTGTATTTGATTTAAAATCATTTCAAATGCAAAGTTCTGTTAGTATAAATATGTGTGAGAAAGCATAAATATTGCACTTGTAATAAATACCTGGATGTATATAGGTAGGTTTCTGTCATGACAAAATGGATATTTATTTGCTGTGTGAAAAAAATATAGCAATTTCAAAATTTTGATCATATCTATGGCAATGATTCTTTTGATTTCTTTACGTATTGCCCCAGGTCTACCCCTTTAATTGTATGCCTAATAGGGCCTGTAAGTCTCGTACAATTTTGGTACTTCCGGGACCAAAAACTACCCGGAAGTTACATTTTAAACAAAGATATATGACGTTTCAAACAAAAATTTGAACGTCATAATCCTCAGACGTCATGTTTCGGCGGGAAACGTTTTTGAATTGCCGGTTTATCGTGGATTCCCGTGAGTCACATGACGAGACTTGCAGACCCTATACTGTGGCTTATTTATGTTTCACATTGTTACTGGTTTACATATATTTCATGCCCTGATTTATGTTTGAATTCTTATAACGTCTGTGAGGAAACAAATGAAAACAACAATCGAAAATCAACTTTATACATTACAAGCTGGATTTTCAATAAGCCTGAATTTTTTTGGCGACGAAAGACGCAATGGATGTTAGTGACATTTTCAAAACGAACAAAGATATTGAATGCAAGCGTTGTATCTTAATAATGATTTTTTTTTGTTAGACACATGGGATTCCCCAATCGTTGTCTCTTAATTCGACACATTACGTCCTAATTAAACAAGAATACCTCTTCTTTTGATAATTTCCATCCAGTGCCTACAGCCATGTTGTCTTCAAGTTGTTTTATTGAAGTGGCACCGATAATAACAGAAGCCACAACATCTTTCTGTAATGTCCATCGTAATGCCACTTGTGCAACCGATTTTCCTGAGAAAAAATTCAACGTCATTTTTGTGTATAATACAAAGTCTCTACAAATACATAGCAACATTAAGCAATGGAAGAACGCTTTTATCGTTTTTCTTCATCAAAAGTTACATCCATGTTTTTTTACCAATGCATGCGCGACCATCCACAAACATAAACTTAACTGGAAAAGTGTTCTTACAACTGCTGTCATCCGTTGCCCGACAAAAAGACTTACATAAAACAATCATAACATTTACACAACTACATGGCATTCGTCGAGCTAATAGTAAGAAAATTTGGCATAATAAAATCATGAGAGGTGGGCACAATAAACAGGTGGTCAGAATGAAAACTTTAAATTACAAACAAATTTAAAAAAAAAACCTAAATTATGATAGGTCATCCGTATGAAAAATTATGGTCGCAAATTACTCTTCAGACGGCAGTTTTTGTCTTATGAAAATAACTGAATACCCAAATAACTTTGAGTTCTGCAGATGCCCATTTCCACAATTTACATTTCTCTTCAGTGTAGATGAATGAAAAAAAATTAAAATAAGACCATAAACGAAACGATACAAAAAGCAAACTGTGAACAAAAAACAATACGGTCTAAATGGAAAGAAAATATAGACTATAGGAGACCTTTGCAAGAGGGGGATCCTCCCATGTTTCAAGCGAAATTTATAAATTTAGATATAGGACATTTCAAAAACATAAATCTCAGACCTCAAGAACCTAGGTATTAATCATAACCAACAACTCACGTAGGAATGTTAACAAAAATGACAAAAAAATGGCATACGATTATCTAAAGATAATGAGGAATTTTTTTGTCGAAAATAAAGGAAACCAGAAAAACTTTGTGCAAAGCTAAAAAAATATATACCCCCGCTCCCCTACAAAAAAGATCAAATCAAAATTTTAAATAGATGGAACACAATGGCAATCTGTATCAAAATGCTGTGAAAGTTTCATTGAATTTCATTAAGTGGTCTAGGAGTAGTTGTCGCCACAAAGTGTGTACCTTTGGGTTGACGGAATAACGAACGAACGGACGAACGGACATCATGATCACTATATACCGCCCGCTAAAGCAGGGGGTATAAAAAACTGCTGTAATAGTTCTGAACACCTTAGATTGACGTTGAAAGATAATTTTGATTGCAGCTTAACGCATCTTCAGCATAGAATAACGTTTTGTATGTATACGTATTTATGCTTTATGAAAGATTACCATGGGATTTTGCCCTTTCCTTTACAAGTACTGAAGTCCTACGGGGAACAGAAACCCCAAACCAACCAGGGCAACAGAAACTCTCAACCAACCAGGGCAACAGAAACTCTCAACCAACCAGGGCAACAGAAACTCTCAGCCAACCAGGGCAACAGAAACTCTCAACCAACCAGAGCAACAGAAACTCTCAACCAACCAGGGCAACAGAAATTCTCAGCCAACCAGGGCAACAGAATTCTCAACCAACCAGGTCAACATAAACTCTCAACCAACCAGGGCAACAGAAAGTCTCAACCAACCAGGGCAACAGAAACACTCAACCAACCAGGGCAACAGAAACTCTCAGCCAACCAGGGCAACAGAAACTCTCAACCAACCAGGGCAACAGAAAC